>JAWWTY010000158.1:4297116-4313817 GCA_035222235.1 Margarornis squamiger | reverse complement strand
TCCCAGGGATCCAGGGGCAGCCACAGCTTCTCTGCCCAACCTGTGCCAGGGCCTGCCCACCCTCCCAGGGAAGGATTGCTTCCTATGAAAAAAAATCCTTAATATTCTAAAAGGGATCTTCCTCAACAGGTAACATTCAGGAACACATGACATACTCTAGTGTGTAAGAGTCACTCCACTGCACTGTGTGAGGTATGTCAGAATAAATACAGCTTTAAATAATAGAAATACTACTGTGTGACACCTTGTAAGCATCATGGTCCCTCCAGGAGAACATGCAAACATTTGTTTTCCCGTGAGATTTTTTACATTGCCAATTTTACGGTGCTCAAAAATATCCCAAACACATCATTTAATACTTGTGGGACAGGAAGAGTCCAATAGAATCTTGGATTTCATTGCAATGAAAATTCAAATAACCTTTTCCATGTGAAGAGAATCTTCAAAACCAGTCTCTGAATTGGGCCAAAGTACCTAATCTTGGAATAAAGATGGGAGACTTGGCTGCTTCTTTCACTCAAAATCTAGAGGCATCCTCTACCCAACACATATGCTGCATAAAGCGAGCAGACCTTGAATAGCACTGCCAAAAACTCCTGCTGAGAAACAGTCCCTTCATCACACAGGACCTGTGTCACACCTCCTGCTGCTGGCACGGCAAGGTGAGCAGAAGAGGAGCGTCTGTAGATGCAGCAGCACCTCAAAGGTTCTGAGTTCTCTGATTAGGAAGGTACTCCTGGGGCTGCACCTCTGCCCCTGAAACATCTGCTCTTGGTGCCGTGGCAAAATTTTGACCTGCTGAAAACCAGCACACCGTGATTTCAAGCCCAAGGCCCACAAGTTGATTCCCCAGCCAACCAACACTTCCTGCTGCCTAAAGCTGCTCATGCTGCAAACACTGCTTTGACTTCTGCTCTGCCTGGGCAACTGGGGCTGTCCTCGGATGCTCCTGCCATGGCAGGCACGTTCCATCACCCAAACTTCCATGCAAAAGCCTCACTGAGAGATTTGGCAGGAGTGTAACTGCTAAATGAGCAGCAATCAAGTAGTTCACCCAATCAGTTTTCTAATTCACCACAACTGCTATAAATACCACCCGTTATTACTGAATGCAGCTTTTAGGGGGAAAAAATACATGCAAACTTCCTGCTGAAGCTAATCTATGGGAAAATTATACAGAACATCACATTAAAATCTAAGTAAACACTTTGGCACCCTCCTAATGTATGTGCATAGATTACTGGGGTGTACTTCCAGGATAAGTACCATTTGATGTTCAAATTATTGGTGGATATTTAAAGTTGATTACCCTAGAGGTAAGATATAATTGGTAAACAAGGAACATATACAGAAAAACAACATAATAACCACAAGTTGTATTTATTTCACAATTTATTCCCACAATCAGGACAATAGTTCAGTCAAGATACTAATTATATTTTTAAGCCAACAAAATGAAATTGGGAAGTGGCAAAGGCATTTTTTCACGGTATGGCGTTAAGAGGTTGAACAGAAGACCTTACTGGACTTCACTTGCACATCCCTGACATCTGAGCTGCATTGCAGGCATAGAGACAACAGGAGCTTTCTGTGGGTACTCAGAGCCCCCCTGTGCACCCTCCCCAGGACACCTCTGCAGAAAGACCTGCCCAGCAGCAAAGCCCAGGACTCAGCTTACAGCAGTCCAGGTATGGAAAACTCAGTTGGTCATGGCAAAGGCTGGCATCTATTTCAGCAGCAAAGTGCTAGAGATGGAAGACTAAACATGCAGAAGAGAGTGAGAGGAGAAGCAAAATGGATGTAGGTAATAAGAGAATAAACAGAGGAGACACTGGTGTGCTCACTAAATTACTGAAGAGATCCATCAAATCGCAGATGTGATGGCAGGGACATGTTCACTTGGCCAACATCTATATTTAATTACCTGCATTATTTATCCTTTTCGGTGTAGGCACCTTGTCTAGACTGTTTGATTACACCCATCTGTAAGCTGCCTCTGGCTTTCCTTTCTCTTTTGTCTTATTTTTAAGATGACTTTTGCTACCCAAAATGGTGCAATTCCAGTCTCCCTCCATACGTTTGCCTCCTTATCACTGTGAGACACTAACAAAGTGCTGTTGTTTGTTTTTTCCCACGGATGACCTGAATTAGCCACTACCAGACACAGCAGTGCTGGCCCATCAGGCTGTTGGACTTACATGGATACTTATAGGCAGAAAAGAGCTCCATTTTCTGTGGGTGTGGGATGTTGGGCAGGTACCCTCACTCCCTTCAACACCTGATGCTGGCTGGCAGAGGGATTATCTGAACTAGGGAAGACCCTCCACATTGAAAGCATGATTAAATAGCACGGATAATAAAAACAAGTAGATAAATAAAAATAATCAGTAAAAAAAAAAAAGGAAGGCTATTTAGACAGCCTTTTATGCATCTGCTCATGCTTGGGGCATCTGTTAATAAATGCAGAGCCTGGCTGGATTTGTGTCCAAGGCCAGGTTGGACAGGGCTTGAAGCAGCCTGAGCTAGTGGAAGGTGTCCCTGCCCATGGCAGGGGGTGGCACTGGGTGATCTTTAAGGTCCTTTCCAACCCAAACCATTCCATGATTCTATCTATGATTTGTATATAGGACACACTGGACCACCAGCACATTCAAACTGGTTTCAAGCACAAATCAAGGATCTTCTGGAGGACAGTAAGTATCTTCAATCACTGCGGAAAGATGAGGTGAGAATCTCACAGAAAATTCCCTGCCAACAGTTGCACTAAAAGAACACTGAGCAGCAGTGTGAGCCTTGCTCACATAAAGAGGAGACTCCAGGAGTCACACAGACGAGGCAATAAAACACTCAGAAGAGGGAATGGGTTCTGGTTAAATCCCACCCAGAGCAGCCATGCAGGAAAGTCTACCTAAAGCACCCTTCAGCACTGATGTCAGCAGTGGGAACATCCACATGCAGCTGCAACAGCAAGGAAATTTACTCAGTTAAGACATCACAATAATATGGGAGCAGGGAAAAAGCCACTACCTGGGAGAGTGAGGAAAAAAGCCCTAGAATTGCATGGCTCAAGGACACAATAGCAAGAACAAAGTGTTTCAGAACACATTATTTTAAAAAGGGTAGCATACTCAGAGCCTGTGTTCCTTTCAAAGATCTGGCACCAATTTCATGGAGTCACTGGCTCAGGAAATGGTTTCGGTTGGAAGGGACCTTAAAGACCATCCTATTCTCCTCCCTGCCATGCACAGGGACACCTTCCAGGCTGTCCAACTCGGCCTTGAACTCTTGATGGGGCATCCACAACAACGTCTGGAACACTTGTTGCCTGCAGGCACATGTTGAGACCAACACTGTTAGCGACACCCTAAGGTGGTCCCAATTCATGTGCCAACCCTCTGCCTCCACATCCCTCCACAGAACCCACTGCTCTCTCCTTGGAGTGGCTCTCACTGCAGAAAAATATTGTCCATATAGTCTGTACACTCCTTTTAGAACAAAGTCATTATAAAAACTCCTGCCTGAGATAGTAGGCAGGGTGAGGTTTGCGACCTCTGGTTAAAAATGCAGATTTTGCAGATCTCCAGTGCAGAGAGAGACACTTTACAAAGAATACAAACCTCACACTTTTATATGCCAGAAAGGAAATACAAATGCAACCTTACTGACTAAAAACAAACCTCAAAAACAATTGCCAAAAAAAAGCCAAGTGGAAAAAATTACTTGAATCAGCTGAAATAACAAAAGACATGAACCAGGCATAATTGTATTTTAATGGGAACATAAATCCTGATTTTAAGAACTTCAAGAATGTCCTGCCCACTTTTGTCTCCTCGTTACTTTGATTTCACAGGGTATTTAATACAACTTCATTCACTTCATTATAGGGAGAGGAAAGAGTGCTTTTATTAAGCATTAATTCTTTTATTTCATTTTGATGGTAGCAAACATCTCTGCCATCTGTCTTAAAAGAGCAGAGTTTCTAGTGCTACTCTAAAACAGCATTAGAGAGACAGGCACTTGTTTTCATCCTTGTTTCCTTTTCAAGGCAGGCAAAAGAGCTGTGCTCCAGGTAAAAAGTGCTCCTAAAAACCCTGTGAAATTTCAGTAAGAGGTATTTGGAATTCAAACATAATAATCCTGAACGCAGTGCGACGGTGGCTTCTCTTTGCCAGGGCAGTTTCTAAATTTTTCCACAGAAGACTCATTAAAAAAAAAAAAAAAATCCTTCCCTAACACAGCTTTGCCAAAAGCTCAGGCTTTCAAATTACTCGAAATTATATCACAAATTGAGAGCTTGCAAGAAATATGAAAAGATTCTCTGCTAAGTACATGACACAGATAATGGAAACCAATGTAATCCAGGAAATCCAGTTCTGCTCAAAGTAAGAAAGTAAGGACAGTTGTCTTCCTAGAAAGATAAAAACTGACAGCTCAAGAAAGAACTGAAGGGAGAAAAAAAGTCTTTACCACAAAAGAATGGTTTTCTGATGTATTTCAAGAAGTGAAAAATCTAGGATTTGCTTAACAGCTTTGCTGGCAGATCTCAGAGACACAGAACTCAGCAAGATTACATAAAGCAGTGCACATCAACTCACGTTTGTGCATAAGAACGTGCTTGTCCACGTCTCATCGTGGCAAAGGCAGTGCCTTACTGATGGTATTAAACACAGCAGAGGCAGGTACACACCCGACCTTTTGTTGTGTCATTAAACGAGGGAAACACCATTCATCCTACAATTCCTCAGTGGCAGGGAGGGGAGGGGGAGTGTTGCCCACTGAAAAGGGTTCCAAACCACCCCTGTGTTTCTGCTGCACTGTGCAGGCTGACAGAGCAAGCAAAGGTGTCTCAGGCTGAGGAAGAGGAAAACTCCCTGGGTTTTTGAGATGATCAGGCCAAATCAGTAAGCAGGTAACACCTTGCAGCCTCACACTCTGTGTCAGCTCCCCTGCACTTCGGCTGTTCTAACAGCACTTTGTCATTGAATCATCTTAATTAAGAAACAAAAAAACCAAACTGCATTCTTTCTGTAATACATAACAGCTCTCTTCAGGAATCTCAACCTTTCGAGTATTCTGCTCAAAACCAGCATTCTTGGATTATCTTTGTAGATTTCCTCAGCTTTTTGGCTGAGAAGGGCAAGAGCCTGAGCAAGCGTAGCAAGAAACAAAAGCTATGATCAGAGAGCCCAGAGAGGCTCAACATGCCCTCCTGGATACCAAGGGCAAAATGCCTCTTCTGCTCATCCAAAATGCCTCTTCTGCTCATCCAAAATCCCTCTTCTTTCTCCATGGCAGACATTTGTGGTGTATCTCACCATCCTCCCCAGCTTGGCTTATGAAGGAGGGCCTCTCCATCTCCTCCTCTCTGCCTGTTACTTCTCCCCAGCTCTCCATGCCAACAAAATTCTTGGCTCTTTCTTTTCTTGCTATTTGGAAAACACGTCACTTACATCAGTATTTTAACTCATACTGGCTAGATATAAAATATGATGCACCAGGAGGAACAGTGTGACAAACAAAAATTCCACTGAGCTTTCAGTGTGCACACCATTATGTAGTTCTGCCAAAGGGCACCTCTCAAATTTAGGAAGATATTAGCTGTGGAGTCCAAAAGCACAGCTGTACAGATATTATTATACAGAACCCATGGTTTGGGTTAGCAAAGGCAATCATTCAAAGCAGCAGCTCATCAAAAAGACCCTCAAGAAGCTGCCGGAGCTCTGTAGCTCCTGTCAACAAGATCCTGCAGGGAAAAACAGAAGTGACAAAGAAAAAAAAAAACCTCTCAACTTTTAGCAGCAGATCAATGAAATACATCAGTACATCTCATCCCTTAGCAGACAACATTTGGCCTCACAGAACGTGCTATTAGACAAAATTGGCAAGCAAACCTCTCCAAAGCACAGGACCATCACAGCAGCAGCTCCACAGCTAACAGAGTTCTGAGCTGACACGGAGTTCTGACACGGGCACATCTAAAGGCTGCTGCCAGAACGGCACATCTGAGCTCACGTTGGCATTTCTACCGTCACACACGTCAGGCCTAACTTCTCATCCACGTGTGATTAGCACGCAAGAACAAGGCATGAATACGTTAATTGTAAACAGGTTTTATTTACAGGACACTTGTCTTCGGTCTAATTAAAATTAAAGGAGAAAATGGCTTGGAAAGACAAGGGAAATTAGGCAGGTTTGGTCCAGCGGGCTGGCATAACCTCTTCATGGAGCTGAGTGATCCCAGAGGAATGAGAGCACTGTGTGCACATGTGAATATTAAAACAAGTTGCATAAAAGTCAAGTACATCCCCTATTGAAAAGACAATCAGTGCACTGCTCTCCGGGGCAGGGCAGCACCCAGGACCAGGCTGGAGGTGGTGCTGCCCCAGAGCAGCTGGGACTTCAGGAGGGCAGAGCTGCTCAGAGCACTCCAGACAGCACAACCACCAGGCTGTGCCTCCCCTCCAGCAGCAGGGCTGCTCCAGCAGGACTGCTCCAGCAGGACTGGCCTCATTATTAAGCTGGCAAACGTCAAAGTCACAGACTTCAAGAGCCCTGCCTACATT
This sequence comes from Margarornis squamiger, assembly GCA_035222235.1. NCBI lineage: Eukaryota > Metazoa > Chordata > Aves > Passeriformes > Furnariidae > Margarornis > Margarornis squamiger. Next base: position 4,307,254 of record JAWWTY010000158.1, on the reverse strand, counting down.
TCAGATGACTTCATCGTGACCAAAACCCTCGGGTGAAGCATATTTGCAGGTTTGCAGGCTGGAGCATCCTTGCTGGGAGCTGTGCTCGGTGGCCAGGGGAGGGGCTGCCTCACCTTACTGCGGAGGCACAGGGGCTCTCCTCTGTGCCCTATGCAGAAATGCCGAAAGCAGTTAAGAGACAAACATTTATCAACACGCCACTGGATTTTTTGACACCCAACATGAATTAGTTGCCAGAAGAGTTGCAGCTCTGCTCCTAACTCTTCATTCCAATTCAGGGGCTACAAAGCAAAGGAAGGCAGTGCTCTAGTTTTAACAATACTGGCTGGGTAAAACAGAAAGATTGCCTTAAGGAAGCAACAGAAAGCTTTCTTAAATGATGTTACAATTACTGCTTTTGGCTTAGGAATAGCTCTGACACTCAGGCACTGAGAGATGACTGTGTTTACAGCACAGGATCAATGCACATCCCTCATTCCTCACCCCCCACAATCAGTTAAGCACCACTTACTGAAAATCGTGTTTCTCTCCCCCAGCACAAGCTTTAGGTGATATAAGCCACTATTATCTATCCTCGTGGGTTTCATACACAAAATATCTTTACTTTTTTTAAAAAAACCTCTTTGTAGGAGTAGTAAAATACACATTGGGTACATCACCATAATGCAATCAGAGCAGTATTTTGTTTGACACTTTAGAGCATAAAATTATGTTGGATGAAGGCAGAAAGGTTTTCATGCAATAATAAATGCTGCAATCCTAAAATAATCACTCTGCTTGAATACATCTTTAAAACATATACAGGTTTATTAGTGGGAATTCTGTGCTAGATAATGTCAGGTGTTCAGAACAATAATTTTTCATTTTCTCCTTTTACTCCCACTTTCCCCCCAGCAGTAACATATCCCATTATCTGTTTCACACTAATTAGCAACAACAAAAACCCAGCTATTTTAACACAGGTTCTCTTTTTAAGTTACACAATGTAAATTGGATGGGCAACATAATTGAAAGGGTGAAAAAGGGGGGGAGGAAGAAACTTATGAGAAAAATTACTTGAAATTCTGAGTAGAGGCAAATTTCATAAAATCACAAAGGCTGAAAAAGACATCCAACATCATTGAATCCAACCTTTGACCAAGTCCACCACATGTGAAAAAGGCATATTGGTTATTATTGCTCTGCAAAATCAAATAATTTGCCTAATTACATGAAAAAAGTGCTATCTATGCAGATGAAGACCAAGAGAAAAACCTAATTATTAATTAACACATCTCCAAGAATCTTGTGCTTCAGGGAAACATTAAAAGGAGTGTTCCATCAGACCTGCCAAACAGTACAAGTAGCACAGTTAATATTAAAAAAATCTTAGCAAAATTTCTTTTCAGCATGCAGAAACTTTTATAATCACAGGCACTTTTGGAAAGGTAAATAAGAAAATACCGAGCCAGAGCAGCATGGCAGGCTCAGCTTTCTCTGGGGAAGACATTCCCCCTGGGTTCGCTTTATGGCACATCCTCCACCAGTGCAGACTCACAGGCAGCTGGTTAGGGCCAAATCTTCACAGATGTGGTGTTGGTGGCCATTAACACCCTCCAAAACACCAACACTTGCTATGAAATTCGGCACACTGCCTTTCTGCACTGAATTCTACAACCACAAATAGTGCAGAGCTGTGAATACACACTTTTGGAGGTGGGGGACTTGCTAGCAAGCTGGCTCTTCATTAGTAGAACAAATGTTAACTAATATTTTCAATTAACTTCCAAAGTCCCAGCAGTTTGGGAGTGCTGGCTCTGCCCTGGGCTTGGCTGCTCTGCAGCAGTAAGCAGAAGGCTGGTTTGGCAGGGAAAAAAGGGGAAAAAGCCTCTATCTTGTGGTCAGATCCAGCAAAGCTCTTCAGAAGTCGTGCTCTGCTTAGACAGGATAGATGAGAGCGAGGGTGTCAGCTCTAAGTAAGACACATATGCAGTGAATATTCAAATCACAAGAAAAAACCCCTGCCAACAGGAATATAATCCAGAACAGCACACAGAACCAAAGGCAGCTGGGCTTTGATAGACACACAAACTCCCAACCCTCAAACTGCCAGAAGAGCTGAAGAGAAATTCAGTAAAATATTTCAAGTGGGGGGGGGAGGGGGGAATATATTACCAATATGAACCCATTCAATAGTTCTTTAAAAGCATCTCTGTTTCGCAGCAGCATCCAAAAGCAGAGCGTTCAGTGCCCACAGAAGGGAAGAAGTATTAAAAGCGCTCTCCCTCACAGTTACCAGCCTACATCCTCTGGCATTCATGAGCCAAACAGGCTGCTGAGGGGACCATTCATCCCAAATAATTGCAAAAATGAGGAAAAAGGAAAAGAGCCGTTCTAAAGATAAATAGTATTTATTGCTTCAGTTTAAAGGTGCTGTTATTGTGGAAGTGCTGCTTGCGCAGGGAGCTGTGCATGCTCCAGCACGAAGTTAATAGCTATGAGCAGGCAGCTCCATCAAGAGTCAACTTCCCTTCACACTCATTAACTAGAAAAAGAAGTTAATGTTTTCCAAGGGATGAAAAATTAGGATCCCAGACTTTAGAGACCTGCTCCAACTGTTCCCTGCAATATCAATCACCATCTGCCCTTACAATCCCCACGAATTTATCTCATGCACTATTCTAACTTCCCCTCCTTGTCTCCTAAACTCCCTCAGTGTAACCAGTATTCCCAGCTCCCTCTGACACCCAGAAACCACCCCTGGTTAAGAGGTGGCATAAAGTGTGACAGATTCAGAGCCACACATCCTGAACAGTCAGAAAAGTTAAATACAGCCAGGAACTGCTGAACCCACACCACAGCTTCTGTGGCACCAAGACTAATTTGAGTAGGATTTCTACAGCCAGACAACTGTCCTTCAAACTAAGTAAATGGGATTTGAGATTTCTATTCTGTCAAAACTGATCAGAAATGAATGACGGGGCCAAAAATCACTGGAGAGTTGCTGACAAATGAAAAGGGGGAAAAAACCCTCAGCATTTAAGACCGCAGTGAGAACTGAGGCTAAAAGTAACACCTTTGTCCATGATACAGCACAGCAGGAAAGGATCAGCTGAGGTTTCAAAGACTGAGGATCTCCAGCATCTCTGCTCTTCTGTGCTCTTTCCTTTCCCACCATCCTCTGAGTATTCTCTGAGAGTGAGGAGGGAGGCACTGTGCATGTTCTGTGCTGGCTGCCAAGGAGCAAAAATTAGATACTAAAAGATGCCAGTGATGTCTTTATTTGCTGCCCCAAAAAGATCCAAGAGCATCATTTAGAGTATTCATAATCCTGGAACTATGAGAAAGCCACGCAGATGGGGATGAAGAGAAGACTCTGTTTCTCAGGGACCGAGGAGGTCATTCCAACCAACAGGACAAGCTCCCAGATGTGCTTTCCCATGTTCCCCACACTGTGGCATGGCAGGAACAGACAGGTGGCTTTGTAAGACATTTGAACCAGAAGGGCAGAGAAGGGCTGTGTTTGAGGAAATCAGGCTCCTGCACGTGAGTTTTTCTGGCACATCATGTTCCTGAGCTGGGTCAGCATGATTGCTTACAGAAATACAGTTCATGCTCTGAAGGCAACGAGTTCTTACTCATATTTGGCATTTTACAGACAGCTGACACTTCCCAGAGCCAATCTAGTTACGGGAACTGAAACTTCCATACAAGATGAAGCATATTTATCACCAGCTTATCAAGGTGAAATGGCAGCAGCAACATTAATCTACACTTTTTATAGTATTCAAACAGGAGATGAACATGAAACAGTGCCTGCAGTGCTGAAGGAAATTCGTTTGCTCAGGACACTGTGCAACACCACCTTGAGTTCAGCTGCCACCAACTTTTGTGGCCAACACGCTTCACATGGGAACCATAGCCCACCCGTCTTCAAGAAGATGCTGCATCAACCCTGATTCTTCATTCACTCCATGAATTAATTCTAGATCGAATGAGCTTCACAGCTGGCACTTCCCAACAGCTGTTTTTCTTCCCTGAGCAGCTGCCAGACAAAGGAGACCCTGTCACAATTCACCTCCACGTTACAAGCCACCAGCACTGCTGATGGTTGGAAGCTGAATTTGTGTTCATCAGTAGCTGTTTGTACAGCCCTTGTGCCACAAGGACTGCCCTCTCTACCATCATTCTAGCAACTCTTTGGGTAGGTAATGTAGTCCTACACAAACAGAATCAAATAAAGGGCCACAGCAGCGAGCATTCTGAACCGCCTGCCTCAGCAATGCTCCGAGTGGACTCCCACCCACCCTGTGCCTTCGAGGCACTGCAGTGGAATCAGCTCCTGCAATGTGAGGTTGCTCGCTGCTGCAAAGCACATCAGTCAACCTTTTCTATTTCTTCCTTCATTTACAAAAAGAAGATAATAGTACCAGCTATGCCAACCGCACAGCAGTGTTGAAAGGATTAATTAGCTAATATCTCTACAGTCCTAAGCATGCAGAACATCACAGATGCACAGTGTAATTACTATTATTAGGTGGGTGATTTCTTTGACTCATTGGGACAACACACATTTTATCTGTCATTTTTTCATGGCACAGAAGTCTGCCACCAAATATCCTCAGCTGAAAAGAAAGCCGAATAACTCGGCCCAAACTACCCATGTCTTGGGTTTTTTTAGATTTTTTTCAAGCACCTATCATTTCTTATTAGCAATCAGGGATAGAAATTCATGGGCTGCTGATAGCCACAAATGAAGGCTAACAGAAAGGCTACTGACTGACTTGCTAAGTGCAGTATCCTCCTAAAAAACACATCCAAAACTAAACGATGCTGGATCTGCTTTCCCTGACTGCCAGAAATGTTCATAAAGGCTTTAGCTGCTGGCCAAATCAGCTCTAGAGATGTTAATCTGCTAGAAAGTTCTCTTCCTTAGGGTGTAGTGATGTGGCTGGGATCAGTGAGGGCACTGCAACATCAACCAGACAGAGTATAGTGGTCACACATTTTGAAGAATGCATTAAAATTAGGATTTCTCTTCTTGGTACATAGCATGGACAGTCTCAGAGCTCTGAAACCTCCTGTATGGCTCAGCTGCTTTCCTGAAAGAAACTAGAAAACAGAGGACAGTCATCATGCACAAATGGAGATCTGTAGCCTCAAAAGATAAGCTAAACTACAAGAAAGGGGATGAGAGTTTGTGTTGTGGGGAAAATCTGAGGGAAAACTCTGACAGCAAAGGAGCCAAGAGGAGTGTGATAGAACTGAGAGCTCTACTTGTGTACATTTGTCCAGTATGATGCTAATTCAACATTAGTAATGTCATACTGAGAATAACAGATGATTCCAGGATGTTGATATTCTCTCTCAACAGTAAAACTCAACACTTTGCATAGAAATTTAGGTCAGCACACAATCACAGACAGAACCCTGATGAACACATTAAGCAAGAGTTTAAAGCAATGCTAAACCAAACAGCTGAAGAAATACAGCATGTAGAGATGTCACCAAAGGTCACAGTAAATTCACTCTCTTGTAGATTTGCAGTTGGATATAAAGTGCCATGAATCATTGGTGTTCTGTCAGAAAAGCACAGCAACAGACTCACAGAATCTCAGACTGGGTGAGGCTGGAAGGGACCACAGTGGGGCACCTGGTGCCCCCTCCTGCCCCAGCAGGGCCATCCCAGAGCACAGGGCACAGCATTGTGCCCACCCAGCCCTGCAATGTCCCCAGGGAGGAGACTCCAGCCCCTCTCTGCTCTCTGCTCAGGGCTGGGTCACTGCCCAGCCAAGAAGTTCTCCCTCCTGCCCAGGTGGCACTTGCTGGGCATCAGTTCCTGCCCGTGCCTCTTGTGCCAGGGCTGGGCCCCCCGAGCAGAGCCTGGGCCATGCTCTGCCCCCTCCCTGCAGGCACTGCCCCCCATGGGCCCCCAGGTGCCCTCTCAGGGGGTGCTCTGGAGGCTGCCCAGCCCCAGCTCCCTCAGCCTTTGCTGCTCCCAGAGCTGCTCCAGCCCTTGGGCATCTCCGCAGCCTGCGCTGGCCCCGCTGCAGGAGCTCCCTGGCCCTGCTGTGCTGAGGAGCCAGAGCTGGGCACAGCCCTGCAGATGTGCCTGCCAGGGCTGCCCACAGGGGCAGCATCCCCTCCTCACCTGCTGCCAGTGCCCCTCCTGGTGCCCTGCTCACAGACATGCTCCCAGTCCTTGACCAACTCAGTAGCTGTCCTGCTGACTCTTGGGTTGTATTCCTGTGGTCTCATCGGATGTTGGAAATAACTCCCTTGTTTCAAAGGTAACAATTCTTCCCTGAGCAAATTAAGCCTCATCTCCTGGACAATTTGTCTTTGTCACAGGGCAAGGTCCTGTCTCGACGCCCTGCCCGCTGGGGCTGATGAATCATTTTGGTTTGAGCAGCATCCCAGGGCTGTGAGTGCTGTCCGCTCTGCCGCAGGGAATGTGGCAGTCATTTATCCCGGCCCCTGACAGCCCAACCCGCCTGGCCCCTGCTCCTGCCGGCCTTCTGAGGCCACCACGGAGCTAATGAAGTGACAGGGCAGGAGGAGAGTGTGGCAGGAGCAGTCCCTGGGCAGGGACACCTTCCACCAGCCCAGGGTGCTCCAAGCCCCGTCCAAGCTGGCCTTGGACGCTCCCAGGGATGAGGAGTCTAAAAGCTCTCAGGGCAGCTTCAGCTTTTCTCACTGCCAGCTTTTCTGTTCCCCTGGATAAAAGGCTTGCTCACATCCACCCGGGAGGGGAAATACTCCCAAAGAGACTTCAGAGGAAGTGCATGATGTGAAGCACTTTAACCCAGGGAAGGTTTTTATCCCATTTTCCTCATGGAGAGCTCCAGCAAAGTGCGCTGAGAATGGTGCTTACCCAAAGCACTAATAAAGGCCATCAGGAGACTCTGGGCTCTGAAAGTGCTGCTTTTTGTCTGTCTGAGCTCATGCTTGGCAGCAGGGGGTGGATTGCCTCTAAAGAGATGATCGATCAACTTAAGGAGCCTCCTTGACAGCACCATCATTATTTTTTGTCAGTCAAATCATCTTCTGTTATTAAAAAGAAGAGTAGCAAGTGGGTTTGGAAAACCTTTACTCATAGCTCCTCTTTTTGAGAATTTCTTAATGGTTTCTGCCTTAAACAGCAAATAATTATGTTTTCCATGATTTGCTGGTGTTCTAAGACCTGTACTAGTATAGAGTCCCAGACTGGTTTGGGTTGGAAGGGACCTTAAAGACCGTTTAGTTCCCACCCCCTGCCATGGTCAGGGACACCTTCCACTAGTCCAGGTTGTTCCAGGCTCCATCCAGACACTTCCAAGGCCAGGCTGGATGGGACTCTGAGCTGAGATGATTGACACCTCTGATATTTATTAGCATCTGTGATATTTCTTAGCATCTGTGATATTTCTTAGCATCTGTGATATTTATTAGCCTGTTCTCCTGCATTACTGAGCGTACATTCCCATTCCTTTAGCTCTCCCCAGGGTCCCTCTCAGCCCCCTTAAGAGGGTCATGAAGTCCCTGGGCTGTAACTCGGTGCTCAGGACTTGGTCAGCACCGCTGGGAAGGTGCAGGGTGGACATCCCTGCCTGTGAGGGGCTGCCTGGCCCTGCAGAGGACAGGGATGGCTGGAAGTGGAAGTCATCAGAGCTGCTTTCCTTCCTTTTGAGTGTGGAAGAATTTGGTTTGGTTTCAGAGAAAGACAGACTGGAGGGCAAGACTCAGACATTGGGAGGTGGAGCCCCTCACTCTTCAGGTGTGCCCATCCCTGTGGTGTTCCCAAGCACGCCTGGGAGGGCTCTGTTTGTCCCTCTGGCAAAGAGGGACCTGGGGGACGATTAGTCACGTCCTCTTAGTCGTGGGGAGCTGGGGTGTTCCCAGAAGGTCGCTGGCCAGGAACTCTCTCCTGCAAAGCTTTGCCATTTCCTTCAGCCTCAGCCCGTGGTGGATTAGCCTCAGGACGAGTTGAAGTGGCAGGTGTGTGACCTGGGGGACAGATTTGGGGGAAAATGACTGGGGGAACTCAGGAGCTGAAAAGCAAGTGTTGTTCCAGAGCAGCAAGGGGGGAGTGCAGGCTCCAGCAGCTTTTCCATTGCCAGTTGTCCTTCAGTTGGCATTTTCCCCAGGCCCTCAGTTGCACAGCTCTCCTGCTGGCTCTTGCCATCCGTGCCTGTGCTGTCTGGCAGGGACAGTGCCCTCCAAAGGCTCTGCCTGCCTCTCAGCGTGAGCCCTTGGCTTGCTCGCATCCCTCAAAGCCTGCTTTGACAGAACAGCAGGCACTGGCATGTTGATTTCCGTGCAGCTGAAGGGCAGCTATTGTGTTTTAGGAAGGTTTTTTCTAAACGCAAAGGACCCTGGTGGCAGCTGGAGAACACCAACATCCCTTTCGAGGTAAATTGTTTGTGCTCCCCGAGTCCTCCCCGTGGCCATTTGGTAGGCAATTAACCTCACAGTGGAGCAGGAGAGAGAACTGGCACAGGGCACGAGGACTGAAAATGGGCAGCATTTTTAAAATTGCTTTTCAGATGAGCCTCTCTGTGCCTTCCCTGTCCCCCTGTGCTCCTCAGCCACTGTCTCCCAGCCAGTGGAGGGCCTTCTGGACACCTCCCACCTCCCCAGAAAGAGTTTGAGGTACATGTCTGCTCCTTTTAAGCCTCACACATTGAGGCCAAAAGGATGCCGTGCCATGGCCCAGCTCTCAGGGCTCTGCTGGAGAGACCTTCCTGCTCCAAGCAGCTCCAGGGAGTTTGGATCCCTCCCAGGCTGGGGGGGTTGGAACAGCAGGTCATTTCCCCACACTTACCTGCTGCAGGATGTCTCCGTTGGCATTGGGGAGAGGAGTTATCACCATAAAACACTGCTGGGAAAGAGCCTTTAAGGTCTGGAACAGGGATCACCAGGGATGGGGGCAGGAGCCAGGCAGTGCCATGTGGATCTGATCGTGGAATCATGGAGTGCTTTGGGTTAGGAGGGACTTGAAATTCATCCAGTCCCACCCCCTGGTTTTCTGTTCCTGATATAATTGTTCATATGAACAGAAAAAAAAATAAAGAAAAATTGAAGAAATAGCCCCAAAACACAGAAAAAAAGTTAAAGATTCCATTAAATAAGAAAAAAACTTCTCACTGAAAGAATTTGCTTATGTGTGTGTGTTATGTTGCATCATGGTCATAGGCCCATGAATGGTTTGGGCTGGAAGGGACCATAAAGACCATCTCATCCCATGGGTATGTCCCAGGGACACCTCCCACCAGCCCAGGCTGCTCCAAGCCCCGTCCATCCTGGCCTGGGACACTCCCAGGGATCCAGGGGCAGCCCCAGCTTCTCTGCCCAACCTGTGCCAGGGAACAATCTGCTCTCAATATCTAATCTGATCATTACTGATCACCTCATCTGATCTCTTCAGCTCTGTGCACTCCTCCCAAGTTTGGGGTTTCCTCCTTCTCTGTAGCACCCTTGGCAGAGGAGGGGTTGAGCACACCCAAGCCTGCAGCAGCCTCAGCCTCTGCTGCCCCCGTGGCACGTCGTGGGGCGTCGTGTTCTTTTGGTTTGTTGGCTTTAAGTTGAGAAGCTGACAAGGCAGGCAGATCTGGGACTGGAAACCCTCTAATCTTGTTCTTGTATGCAGTCAAGAATCAGAGAGGCAACTTAACCGTAGGGATTTGGGTTTGAATGTGAATGTTTTCTCTCTGAGCTTTGCAGAAATGAAAGGTTTCTGACAAGAGAGTCTGGTTCGAGCCCAATTTAAGTTCAAAGCACTGAGTGGGAGTTGTGCACACTAGAAATTCCTTTGAATATAGGGTGCATACATATAAAGGCCTGCTTTGACAGCTTATTTCATATATCCTAAAGGAATGTCACCTACTTCTCAATAGCCTTTTTTGCCTAAGTTGTAAGACCTGTAGTAGACACGGCAGTAAATGGCAGTGTTGTAATAGCAAATGGGACACTTGGAGAGATATTAAAGTGACAAGTGGCTTATTGGTGTGGGGACTTGAGAGCCCATGTCAAAATGGGAAGACTCTTTCTAGAATGGCCTTGGGTGATTCTTGGAAGTGCAAGGTCCTGCCCCTGGGTCAGGACAACCCCTGGGATCAGTCCAGGCTGGGATGGGCAGATGGAGCAGCCCTGGGAGAAGGAGCTGGGGGTGCTGGTGGGG
>JAWWTY010000158.1:4277555-4287590 GCA_035222235.1 Margarornis squamiger | reverse complement strand
CCCTGGATCCCTGGAAGTGTCCAAGGCCAGGTTGGAGCAACCTGGGCTGGTGGGAGGTGTCCCTGCCCATGGCAGGGAGTGGCACTGGATGGGCTTTAAGGTCCCTTCCAGCCCAAAGCATTCCATGATTCCATGGCATCTCTGTAGACATCGCATACACAGGTATTTGTTTCCACACAGATGGGAAGTCAAGTGCACTGCAGGCACCGGGAAGAGCTGCCTTCAGTCGTTCCCTTTGTTCTCCTTCTGCCTACACTGCAACTGCTGCTGTGCTGATGGATTCAGTAATTATATTTTGATGTGCATGGAGAGTTGCTTCATAAAGTCTGAGAACTCAAGTCACAAGGGTAAAAGCACAGCAGATGGCAAATTTGGGGGGTTGACTTTTTTTTTTTTAAACATACTGATCAATTATTATAAAGCAATGTCATTTATAGTAATTTAAAAAATACTGTATTTGATATTTTTATAAGCTCTGCAAGCAGACTCAACAAAGAGAAATCAGGCCATGTGTTGTTTCTGCAGATGAGCAAAGGGTTCACTTTGATTATCCTCTGTGTTGGTACATCAAGAGGATGCAGTGACGGCATTGATGCAGAGAACTGTTTCCTTCCTCAGGTATTGAGCTGATACCCAGCTCTGAGGTGAATTATGGAAGCAGGAAGGTGTAGATGTGGCTGTAAGGAATTTTGCAAATCCTGTCTGTTAAAAAAAAGTTAAAGAGTAAGTGCAGCATCTTCTCGCTTTTGCCTTGAGCCTGTTGCCACCTCCAGCACCTGCCCCTCCTTGGGCCATCCCTCTGAACCCCTGGAAGCATCAGCTGGAGAGAGCACAGGGCCAAGAAGGCTTTACCAAAGCACACAGCCCACCTCTCGCACTGCTGCAGCTCGAGCTGTGCCAGAGCCATTGTAGCAGAGCTTATTTATTGGCATTTGATCTCAGAGAAAAGGATTCAATGGGGTGGTGTTTAATCACCACTCTACACATTTAATAACACTCAGCAGAAAAGCTGAACTGAAAAGGTGCTGGGGAGTGCAGAGAAAAAGTGTTGTGATGTAATTTGGATATTTCTTTTACTCCTACTTAACTTTCAGTCTGTCTGAAAGATTCATAGGCACACTGAGCCTCAAAACTCATTACTTCAGGATTCTTGGTTTTTAAGAGATTTCCAGAAAGCTTCTTGAGGGAGCACACATTTGGGGACCCAGGGAGCAGTGTGACTGGAGTCTAAGGCTAGGGATGACTTGGAAGCAGAAATTCTGTATATTCCTCATGAAGGAATATTGCTGCTCTGCTCCCTCCCTTTTCCTTTCTGCTCCTGTAGGAGCTGCTAGGTAAAAATATACTGTACAAGCTCACATCTGGTTTGACCTTTGGGCTCTCGGTGACAGGCAAACCCCAGGAAAGAGCAGCTCGGAACTCCCAAGAATGAGCAGCTTCTTCAGGTGAGAATTCCTGTCCTTACAGTCCCGCCCAGGCTTAGACTTTTACATTGCAATGGCATCAGGCTTTCCCCTAATAAAGGGAGGTGTCCTTCCAGGGAAGGCATCTCCCACCAGGATCACATCCTGCTTTTAGAAGTTCCTCTGCCTCTTGTTGAGGTGATTTGCCCAGCTCTGTGCCCATAGACACACATTGTGTCAGTGGAATCCATGTTGATTTTCCAGAGTTCTTTCCCTTCTCTTCTATGCTAAGCAAAGGATAATGCTGAAGTATAAAAAGTGGGTCACAAGCACAATAGGGAAGATGAACAAATATTACAGCATCATTTTTTCTTCTTTATTTTTTAGGAAAAAAAAAAACCCAAAACAACAAAACCGAACAACTTTAAAAGCATTCAAGGACAAAACTTGTCACTCAGTATGAAAAAAACATGTTTCATCATCTCACCCCCAAGCTGAATGGCTGAAGTAGTCCTTCTTCATAACTACTCACAGACAAACTTGCTCTCTCCATCACATTCTGCTGACAACTTCAATAAAATGCAACTACTTTGGCAATGGAAGAGTATAAGAATTTACACCTACACTAGAAATTAGAATTCATATATCTAAAGTATCCTCTACTTTATGTTTTCCAATATACATCATTCACTCTGCTGTGCAAGTCAGATTTCCTATTGACAGCACCTTCAGTACTGCTTCGGTACCTCTTATTTATATGTAAAAGGAGTGTATTTTTTCTGTAGGGTTGAGGGGTTTTGTGCTGGGTTTTGAGCATTTGAGGTTGTTTGGTTTTTATTTTGGTGATTTGTTTGGGCAGGGGCAGGTGTTTCGGTTTTGGTCCCCCCAATGCTTTGGTTTTCTACCTTTGTACAAGTACCCTGCCAAGGGAAGAACTGAAGTGACACAAAATCATTACACTGCACTAGACTGGCATGGAGGGAAGTCCCTAGGCACACACCAGGAACTGCATTTGCTGTAACTACCCTGCCCTTCAGCACAGCTCCTCAGTGCCCACTCTGATAACAGGACATGCTTGTTCTAAAAGAATTGGTTCAATAAATGACTAAACATTCAGCATCCAAACAGGTTAGACAACAGACTAATGTCTCCAATAACCTAATATAAGTAGCGAGGCTAAACTGTATTGTCTTTGCACCCTCATATAAATTACAAAGTATTAGTATCTGAACTTTCAGCTGTAATACTCTCTGACCTAGGATTTTTCTTTGAGCAAAACCACTGCTGGTCACCTTTTGAATAACTATACATGATATAGCTTTTTACATTAAAAAACATTAAGAAAAAATGTGAGCTGTTATCAGCTCAAGCATCCTTAAAACACCAGCACCACTCCCTACAATCCAAGCACTCATAAGAAATACCACAATGTCCTAAAGAAACTTTAAAGTAACCATTTTGCATCTCAAGAAATACCATCTCATCTTTGCTCCTGGAGATTAAATGTCCGGGAAGACCAGAACCCACAAAGAAAATGGGAAGCACTCAGGAAGTCGCTGGGAAGCAAACTCACAACGGCCACAAATATTTATTTATTGAGATTTCCAGGTGGAAACAAATAATTTGGATGTCTTAAAGTCTTCAGAAAGTCACCCCTTTATCCTGACCACTCTGGGGGATCACCCACAACTACAACTCACTGCTGGAACTTTCCCACTCTATTTTTCCTAATGCTAAAAACAAAACAAAAAACCTGCTACATTAGGATTATTTCAATATAATCCATCCAAATGAGCTGCTCTTTATGAAACTTGAAATTTCTACTACAAAAGCCATGACAGGCATGTGTCATTTTCCAGTTCTTCTGAGAAACAATGCAGTTCACCCTCCAAGCTTCTAAAAGAAATCAGTCAAACATCACAGATATGGGTAAGGTAGCAGAGAACCCAAGGGCACAAATAACTAAGTTGAGATTATTCTTCACTCTTCCAGTTCCTCTCCATAGAGGGTTAATAACCTTTTAGAGGAGACTGAAAGCAGCTGACCCTTCTCCCCCAGTCCCACACACATAAAAATCATACCAAAAGTGAACACCCCTTACACAGGAGAGCAAACTCTCACCCCTCTAATAACAAGGACGAGGAGAGGCAGGGAGGGATCTGGGGCTTCTGAAGACACAGAAAACACAACAAAAGCACCTCCCAAAAAGAGGCCAAGCCCAAGTCAACTCTTTAAATTTTCTCTAGAACTCCAGTGGAAAGCATTTAGGGAAAGGAAAGTCTGCAAGTCGAAAGTCTCCAGAGGCAGCTAAAGAAAGGGCCACCAATTGAGCATCCTGTCAAGGATTATTTGTTTATCACCTTGGATCCAACTGAGAGCATCTGTCAATCTCTCAGCAGCCTCCATCCGTCACAGAGGGACCATCACATCCCTAGGGCACGAAGTTATAGCTGTGTGTTCTTGTCCTGTCATCACTTCAGGGTTCCTGCTGCCTGTCCTTCAAAATCTGAAATGCCAAGAGAAGCTGACAGTCGGAATGCAGTGTCAGTCTTAAAAGATGATGTCAGCTCAGGACTGTGAACTGCACACAGAGCTGAGGGGGAAACTTCCCTCCATCCCAAAAGGACATCTGCTGGAAGACTAAGCTAGGAGATATCATGTGCATAAAAGGAAATTATTACCTGTTATTTTCTATTATCATTGCAGAATAACACCACAGGAAACAGATAGGATATGTGATTTCATCTTCATTTAAGCATCAGAAGATTAAAAAAACCCAAAACCAAACAGTAATATTAAGTCTGCTGATTAAAGAAGGGGGTTCAAAACAACAGCCCTTCCTTATAAAAAGAACCCAAAAAAACCAAAACAACAACAAAACAATCAAAGCCCAACAACCACACAAGAACCAGCAAGCCACCCAGGTTCTGACTTCTCTCCCATTAGTTTGTATGCCATCCTGCCTGCTCTGAGATGATAGGAGACTCTTAATTCTGAGAACTACAAGAAAAAACCCCAGATCTTTATTCCACATAAAAGCTAGTAACTTCTCTTCCTGCAGTAATAAGTCTGGTGCTCTGGTAGCTGATCCTGAGGTTCCAATAGGCTTACAATTTATATTTCTTTGTAATTCCCTATAGCCAAGAACAGAGATCACATAAATGACAAATTAAATGGTATGAACAACAAACTGCTGAGTGCCAAGTGCAAAAGACACAGACAAGACAAAAGATCCAGCTCTGTCGCGTCAGGGAAAGAATCCCACCAGGGCCCAAAGCTCAAGAGCAGAGACCACCATTATATATGGAAAAGGAAAAGTCCTCAAAGAAATATGAGAGGGAAAAATATAATAGCCATCTCAAAAACCTGGATAAGGACCTGTGATCTGCTCTGGTACCTAGCTCAACAACAAGAGCTCATTAGCTAATTCTGTGCCTTTTGGCAGAGTTAGTTGTTTAGGCACAAAAAAAATTGCCCCAAACATAGCTAATTAAATTTCCAATGATAAAAAAAAAATCAATCAAAAGTTTGGGGAATTTCTTGTTGTTGTTTTTTTCATTGGGAAGTTAACTGGGGAAACATTCTGTAGGATCTCCTTTTGCCAGTGACCTTGGCTCCGAGTCCCCATCAAGGAAGATACCACTACTCAAATTGTAATTATTAAGAGAAGAAACTCAAGCCATTGCCACAAGAAATAAAATAAATAAATACATTAAAAATAAGTAGGAGACAGCAGATATTATCAAAAGCTATAGCTGGCAATGCTCCTTCACTACACACTTTGTGTGTTTGTTTGTCCTGATTACAGACACTTTCAGTCTCTCTTGAACTCCTGCAATTTGTCTAATTTGTTCTAGGAGTAAATGGAAGAAATAATGAATATCAAATACTCAAGCTTTTAAGAAGCCAAATGTTCTTCTTTAAAAATAAAAAGAGGAAAAAGAAGGGAATGACATTTTTAAGAGAGCATAAACACAATATGGTCATTTTCATATGGCTGGCCAAGGCAATTACATGGAAGAAAATGGTACTTCATTGAATAGCAGAATGTAAAGCACTTCATTTTTTTTCTCTCATTTCCTTCCTCTACAAGCACTTTAAACCAAAAAATGTTGTGCTTCACTAACAGTCTTGGTCTTCAGATGGAGAGAGTGTTTCTATTTTGGCAACACAGCACGGATAAGCCAAGAAGCACAGGACAGAAGTCACACAAAGAAAAAGCATTTTCTTTATTTCCCTGTCCTCTTTCATATTGTAATTTCATTGATTCCCTTACTGAACTGGTTAAGATTAAGAACTCATGCAGTTAGGGGAGTCCTACATTGTCCTCTGCAATGAATTACTGGAATAATAATAATTTGTATTAAAGAAGAAGACAGAAACCTTGTGCAAGAAAAACAGCTTTCATTTCAAAAGAACAGAAAAGGATGGGCTCTTTTACATTCTACTGACATATATTCTACATGCAATTCTAAAGACATTTGTCAGTCTTTCATCAAGACATGAAAGATTTCATTAACTAGTAACTTTTTATAAAATTAAAAAAAAAAAAATCAGCAGAGGAGCATAAAGCATCTCTTGAGCTACTTCACAGATCTATGACTACAGGCAGCAGATCCACCACCAGCAGAGCAATTCAGTCATTTGATAATTCACCTGTCAACCCCATTATTGCCAAGTTTTTTCAGACAATTTTTCCTAAATAAAGTTATAAGCTCGAAAAGATTATTAACAGTCACTGCCAAGTTTAGAACAAGAAGTCCAAAAAATGGGTTTATTTTTGGTATTTCTGCCAGTAGTTAATCACAAGCCCTGGAGCCCAGTTTCAGTTGGAAGGACAATAAGATTGTCTACACAGAAAGCAATGGAAAAGACCTTTTCTTTTCTGTAAGAGGAGACCAAGTATGCAGATCACTGAAACGGTACTGAATTCAAGAGGAAAATATTTAATTGTCACATCAGTGAAGTTTCAGACCTAATTTTTTCTTTTAACTTAGTTTCAAGCCACTACAGGTAAGAACGGGTTCCACCATCAGTTGTATTTTCAAGAGAGAAAAAGTTTAACAGGTTTGTATTTGACCTCCATGAAATCTAAAAGCATTTCTCGAATCCTGGTTCGAGACTTACTTTCCCCCATTAAAGTAACACACAGGCAATGAAACAGCTTGAAATTATGTGAAATTTATACAGCAACAAGTGAAGTGTCACAGAAAAGAAGCTGTAGAAGGGAAAGGAGTGGGCAGAATGAAGAGCATTAATTGAAAATTTGGGTGAAAGCCACTCACTTGGAAGGTGAAGAGTAACATAAAATTGCAAGTACAAGCAAATCAGCCTTTCAAAAGCCAAGTGGGAACAGATGAGTTACCACCTGCACTATTTTTAGGCCGGTCTTCCTGCAGGTGACAAACCAAAGGGGAATGCTTAAAAGCAGAAATCTAAACCAAGAGACCTTCCATGGATATTTATGGGGAGAATTTTCCAAGGACTGTGGGGCAGAAAGAGTTTCACAGGGGATGAAGACTCTGAGAGGCAGCTGCCCTTTACAGCACAAGGCATTATCTGTAAGAGGTGAAAGGTCTGAAAGAACCCTGGTTGATTTTCTTCACAACATAACAGCTCTAATTGATACATTGGCAGTTAAAATACATCATATCCAAGTGCAAGTTATTTACAATGGATGAGTTTAAAAAGCCCAGTCCTTAGAACGTAAGTCTCCAGATGTGCCACAAAGGACAAGGTTCTTGTTGATCACGTGCACGTTAAAAAATAAAAATAGACAAAAACTAATAGTCCTGAGTTATAACAGCAAGAGAGCACAACAAAGCACAAGAGGAGACTTCCTCAGATCTTCATTGCAGCCCAAATCCACACAGGTGCATCTGGTTTTCCTCCAGCTCAACAGAAAGTTTGTGTTCTCTTTGGCATATATTTTCAGAATTCCAACATTAGCAGCCCTTCGAAAGACACAGAGGTAGGAACCCTCAGACATTAGTTAGAATTTATGGTGTTTGAATTCCATGATAAAACAAGTGACAGACTTGCTCGTTCTCCCAGAGGAGGCCAATTTCTTCCCTCCAACCATCAACATCTTTCATATGCTCAGCTTTGATAACATCAATGGTTGCAACTAAATTAACAGAAAGATGATTTTTAGTGTGAAGCCCTTCAAATACTCTCAGCTCTTTATAAATAAGCATCCTCCATGGTCTCAGGAAATTCAAACTATTAATGTGGAATAATCCACATCTTGGTCTCTCCAAGGCAGAACTATCCCTGCTATGTTATTACTTACCACCACTCAATCAAAATTTCTTTCAAAGGTTCAATGTTTCAAGGCAATTCACTATGTATGTCAACAAGCCCTGTGTTGAGAAATATTTTCTGAATTGCAATACAGATTTGGGTTGTGGAAAATGCTGGCGAAAAACAAGAAATACTTTAATCACAGAATGGTTTGGATTGGAAGGGACCTAAGAGAGGATCTGGATCAGAACGAGTGAGGTAATTATGTTTGTGTGAGTTTATAGACACAGAGAACTTCACAACATCGTCTGGAAGATGTTCAGTTTTCTGCTGTTGTATTTCCTGTAGATTTCAGTGACAATGTAGGGCACTGAGTCAGCCTTTAATTACATCCCAACTGTAATTCTTCACCTGGACAGATCTCCCTCATGTGGGAGACCTCGTGTGATCCCCCAAGCAGACCGACAGCACACACAGCATATGTGATGATTTCAGCTGCTGAACAGCAGTGACAGGTGATTAGTGAATTTTAATTTGCTTAAAAACACTCTCTACCCCTCAGGGCCCCCAAATAAATCTATCAGAAGCTTAACAGAGACACTAACCTGCTGAAAGGACTGTGAGAATCACAAGTTCCAAGCTTTGATCCCAGCCTCCCAGCAGACTTCAGTAACCAGCAGTAACTCACTCCACTCAGGGACAGAGCTTAAAAATTAGTTTGTGCTTAACTATTGAGCATATCAAGTGATATGGCCCAAAACACTCTTTCCTCAGTACCCAAATATAGTGTTTGTATTCCTCCTAATATAATAGGTTAGTTGACCATTTCATGACAACAATCAGTATGATTTTCTCCCCTTCAATTTTTGTGCAAAGTATTGCAAATTTCCACTCAGACTCATCCATTCTTCAACAGAACTTACTTGTGCACCCCATGAGGTATTTTTGGAACAGTGGCAATTTCATTAAACTCTCAATGCAGCCTCTTGCATAGATCTTAAAGCACTTAAGAGAATAATATGTCATTTACCCAAGTGGAGCAGAGCACAGAGCAGTGGAGGGCTCTCGGTATCCACCAAAGCACCAGAACTGGGTTTCTCAGTTACCCTTCAAACTACCAAAGAAAGGGAAAAAAATTCACTCAGTGGTGGAAAAGCAATCTGAACTTCAGCTATTCAGGGCATGTTCCCTAAACCAATGAACTTTTATCAATGGCAGACATTCTGAATTTGCTCTATTCAAAGAAGAAGTATCTTGGTAGGATGTGCCAAAGTGCCCCCAGTGTAGGAATAATCAGCTAATCTCTGACTTGCCACCTGCTCCCAAAGGCCACACAGAGAATGTCATCTGGAAACATGGCTAATAAGCAACATGGTGACGTGAGAAAGTCTTGTGTCATGCAGCTAAGGAAGATCAGTGGCACTGACCCGAATTCAGACACCAGGCTGGGAGGGAACTAGTCTAAACTACACTGGTTTGACTCAACTTGAGTTTACCAGCACAAGATGCAAATCAACAAGGGCACCAGCAACCCATTCTGAACCAAAGTCTCAGCCTGCTGCTGCCAGCACCTCACAATTTTAATAGTTAAGCTCTTTTTCCTTGAGATTTTCTTGAGGTGTGCTTGTTTTTCACCGATGTGTTAAGTTGAGGCATGCAGACATCCAAACACCTAACCAAAATCAAAGAGACCACAAAGGTCTCAAACCACCATGCAAACAGAGAGTGAAAAAATAGCAATTACAGTTTAAACAACAACAAACAAAAGCCCCCAGGCATTCCACATTAGAACTGAACATGTAGGGAGAGTGTTAACTGTGGAACATGTTCTAACCACAAAAGCAAAGGACACACCTGCTGCTGAGAAGCAGGTTTTGCTCAGTGCGCTTCCAGAGCTCAGCAGTTGTGACAATGGGCTGTGACTTAGTCTCATCCTGCTAATTTTTTCGCTTACTTATTCCAACTATAGCAATACCATAAGGATTGCATTGCCCAATTTGAGTATGGATACAATTACAAGTTTCAGCTGTTACTTTAATGGGCTCATTTGCATTAACTGGAAGCATAACCATAAAAACATAATTTATATTTCTTAAAGCAACATTCCCAAATCTACAACAGATCAAAAGTAATCTCAGTTTATAACTCTTTAAGCTGCTTGGGACTGCCACCAAGTGCTGATTATCCAGAGTACCTTCAGACTCCAAGTTTGTAAAATTCTAGATACAATACGGAGCAAAAACCGAGAAAAGCCAGCACGAGGAAGAACAGAGGAGGGAAACGTTCACTGAGATCATAAAGCTCATCTTATCCCACCCCCTGCCATGGCAGGGACACCTCCCACCAGCCCAGGGTGCTCCAAGCCCCGTCCAACCTGGCCTTGGACACT
>JAWWTY010000158.1:4253906-4277475 GCA_035222235.1 Margarornis squamiger | reverse complement strand
GGCCAATTCCAGGTCATTTTGCAGTTTCTGTGTTATGGCAAATCTTCCTTTGCAACCCCCACTTCCTGTAACAACCTTTAAACTTTTAAACTGCAAGCACAGTATCTTCTATCTCCTATGTCTTGAGACTCATCATGACAAAAGAGTCCAAGAAAACGTGTTACTTGAAATTAGGAAATAAACAGTCCCAGTGTCACACCTCAGAACAAATGAATGGTGAACTAGAATGTTTTTCTCTGGCTGGAAGGAGCCCTTGTCATTGCAAGTGCTCTAGAGGAGCTCATTGCACATTGTACCTGCTAAGGACAGAGGAAAGAACGTGGTCAGTGATCTGTCTGAAACTGGGGGTGGGGAAGGGGGTGTCCTGAGTTACACAGAATCCCAGAATCATTTGGGCTGGAAGGGACTTTAGAGACCAGCCAGTGCCACCCCTGCCATGGGCAGGGACACCTCCCACCAGCCCAAGGTGCTCCAAGCCCCGTCCAACCTGGCCTTGGACACTCCCAGGGATCCAGGGGCAGCCACAGCTTCTCTGCCCAACCTGTGCCAGGGCCTGCCCACCCTCCCAGGGATGGCTTATTCTTGCCAGCAGTGTTTCTGATAGAGCATGGCTGGCTAGAAGAGAACGTTCCATGCATGTGCCAAATTTGGCAGATATATTTTAAAAAAATAAAAGCTTTGTCAGCATCTGAGGTTACAAACCTCAAGGTACTTTTGTATTTGTTTTTTTTTTTTTAATTGAACTTTGATCTACTGAGAAAACATGATAGCAACAGTTTAATCAAACACTAATAATTGCAGCAATATAAACCCCAGTCAGCAGTTCATAAGCCCCATGTGTCTAGAAGGCATATCTTCAGCATAAGAAATTATTTGGAAGCCTAAATTTAGATGTTGTAAAGTTACTAAATTTACCTTTGGTAACGAAGGCTAATTTGGGCCTTATTTTGGGGAAAGCTCTCTTGAAATTTAGATTTAGAAGCTCAATGAAAATAATTGTTCTTTGTTAAGAAGTTCCAGTATTTGCCAATTCTTTTTTGCATTTTGATACCCACAAAGCATTGAGGGAGAAAATTAGTTGGCTTTGAAATTCCTTCACTGTTTCATAGCACATGTCCAGGAACTTGTGGGCATCTCTAGTGATAGTGGCTGTTCCCAGCAAGTCCTGCCTGTGCCCCTGATGAGACAGAAACAAGAGCCTTATCAGAGCACGACAGTGGATGGGCCCTGGCAAAGGGCAATACTTTGCATTCAGCTGGCAAAGAAACAGCCCAAACCAACTTTAAAGCTTTCACAATATGAACAAGGGGGGGGAAAGAAAAAAAAGGAAAGTACAGTTCTGAATCCAGAGAGATGCTGCGCCTGTTGGGGTAAGTCACGCCCACGTGGCTGAATTAAATCACGTTTATGTGCACACAGCAAGGGCCAACAGCCAACTCCATCTGAAATGTTCTTAGAGGAGACAATGAAAGGAGCATTTGGTTTTCACTTCTCTATTTAGTGCCATAGACCCTTCCATTGTTCCATGCCATTGGCACGGGCCAAATTTATAGTATAAAGGGAGGCTTCATGGGCAGAAAGGGCTGGAGGAAGAACCCACCTCTGAAGGTGAGGTTCCTGAGGTTCCTGAGCACCTCTGCCTGCTCAGGACTGGCCACTGGGCAGTGTCTCTCCTCCTCTCCTGAGGGGACACCTCTGGGTGAGCTCTGCACCTCCAGCTGGGTTGGAGCATACCCATATTTACGTACATACAGAGTGCTATTGGACCTCTCTGACCATACTTTCTATCCCAACACATGCTAACACTCTGTAGTTGGTGAGTTCAATCCCAAACCTGCTTTGCTGTCACTTCAATAAACCACACTATTCCTGAATCTGGATCATGCCAAGCCCTTACTGAACATGGCCAGACCTGCAGCTCTGGGTTGGTAACTGGGTGCTTTGTGCATCTGTGCTCAGGCAAGTTCTCCTGAACTCAACCAGAGTTCTGCTGCTGAATTAGCTTTAACCAGGAAGGAAGCCCAGCCTACCCAGCCTCTCTGATCCCTGAGGACCGGCTGGAACACAAGAGGGTTTATTTGCTGCTCAATTCCCATACCCTTAATACAAACCAGGATGCAGACAGACCACATCAGTCACTCTGCATCACCTCCTGTTACCCTCCTCCCCCTCCCATACAGCCCCTTTTTCTTTTTTAAGGCTTGACAAACAAACTCAAGTCACACTGACTGCTGGGTACCCTCGAGCCAGGTGATGCACACAAAGCTCAAGTTTCATCTCACTCAGTGATACTTTTTTCCTATTCCAAATTCTGATTTGGTTTGTCATTTCATAATCAGAATTTTAACCTGCAAAAACATTTGTCAGGCAGTCAAAATTTCCATGAAGTCTAATATTTTAGCATGCAAGGAATACAGACTGAGCCTGCACTGATTCTGGCATAATTCAGACACACAAGTAATACTATTTCAGCAGGTCCCTGTTTCCTTTCAGTCAGCAATGTTACTTCCCTTCGTTCCCTATTTTGGCTCAAACAAAGTCTTACACTAATTTGTTTTTCCAGCCCTGTTCAACATCTCACACGAGAATTTTCATTTCAGAGCCTCATCAAAGCGAGGAAGAGCTGAACACTCACACCCCCAACCCCTGAGAAGTGTTCTCATCACTGCATTACATCTTTTTCTGTGCATCATTTCTCCTCTGTTCCCCAGCAATGGCAGAGTCAGGCTTCAATTCAAACAGCACTTTCAAGGAGCTGCTTCTCAATCACTGCACCTCTTTTATATGTGCTAAATCAGTTTTGGGGTGTTTTTAAATATGCATTAAAAAATTCAAACATTATTCTGTCTGCTAAGGCAGATCATTCTGATTTGAGGACAAAAGAGAACAATTCTGGTTTCATTGCTTAACTTTTCATGACTTCATCCCTATTCTGACTACACTATGATTATAAATGCATTTTGGACAAGAAGATTATTATTGAGCTTACATGTCTTAATTATGTTTTTCTTTTCATATACACAGCTTTGTTCTGGCTCTTTGCTGTGAAAATTACAGATTTGCTTGGACTTCAAACTGAAAACACATGCATTTATTTCTGTGGGAGATGTTTAATTTTCTTCCAAGTAATTCAGCGCTTGAGACCTAAACCTTTCAGTGCTCACAAACACCCCCCCAAAAAATTAACTCCAGTATTTCTAAAGTCATTTTAAAACCCACTAATCCTTCATTTCTACTGCTTTTCATCCTATCCATCCATATAATGTCCCAATCTCTACTTCTGTTGTATCTGTGAACTGTAGCTCCAAAGTCTAAGAAAGAGTAAAAGCAGAAAGTGAATCCCTTTTGCACTTTTTAAAAATTTTATTTATTTTATTGCTGAAGAATAGTAACACTTCATTTCCCTGCTTTGAGTTCTTTCAGCATTTCATTATAACATGGCCCCAGTCACTGGAGTTTTATTCAGTTTTTGGTTCACTATATATGAATCACATTGTACAGGATATCTATATATCTATATGATGTAATTTCACTCAAGGAAACAGATGCTTCTAAGTTCGTCCTTGTAGCAAAAGCAAAGCTCTCAAATTAATGCCTTCAACCAAATTATTTAGCAGGTATCAAGCCACCACATGGCTAAAACGAGAATTTAAGTTCTTCATAACTGGAGCCCTTAGAACAGGCATGGAAAAAAAATCATGATTTATCCTCCATGAGTAAAACCCACAGATACCTCCCTAGAGGTGAGAGGGTAACACTGGCAGTTTATGCAACTAAAATTTGCTTATGGGCACATACAGAAGTATCAACAAGACAGGCAGCAGAGCAAATACTTTTTCTACTTATTATATATTTTTTATAAACATGTAACAATTCTCCAACACTTGGAGTCAAGTTTTTCAGACTCTCAGTGCTCCCACGACTCTGCTTTAACTGGTGCCTTTTGAAATGTGTCCCAGTTACAGTGGCCAGGACCAGTTTGTCACTGTGTGGGTGTGACCAAAACTCTGTATTCTACACCCTCTGTGTCATTTCTGATGAAATGGGCACACCTGGCCCCTCAGGATACAGGGTGGGTGTTAAAGAGCCCTGTGGGACAAGGGAGTGTTTCTGCCTTTGTCTTCACACCAATAACTCAGGTGTGATAACTCCCCTCTGGGGAGGCATCAGCACCTTCACACCCACCTGAGAGGTCATGTCTGCTGATGGGCCATCAAGGATTCCAAAACCATCCCATGACTCACAGAGTAAATCACCCACTGAGGAACTCCTCGCCCTGGGGGAGGTGCTGGGCATTCCCACCTGAACCCGAGCATATTTAATCTTGGAGTTTGGGGACTTCTGATACCACTCGTGGGATCCAGAGGGGGACCAGAACCTCAACAGGACTGCGACTGCCACTCTTGACCACACTGTGCCCATCATCCTCACCAACAGGTTTCCTTTCCTTTCCTTTCACTCTGTACTCAGGGGGCCCACGTGGGGCTCAGCACAGGGGCCTATTAACACCGTTCTGTTTGTGCCCCAGAGTTCTGGTTACACATCTGGGTTTTCTGGGTTTAAACCAATTTTTCCCTGTATCATTGTATGTATTGTAATCTTTTTAGTAAATTGTAACTCTGACTTGTAATGTCTCTTAAGTTGGGTTCATTTCTCCTGCCAGTTTACCTTTAAACCAGCACAAAACGTCTGCTTTTGGCTGAGTGGTGACACAAAACTGCCCGTTCCAGGCTCCTGTACATGCAACAGGATGGGGATACAGAAACATGCACTCAGCAATGAGCTCTGGAACTCTGGATCAGGGGATTACATTAAATAAGGCAAATAAAGCTTTCATGGCTTGAAATACGTTTGATGGCAAGAACTGATATCACAGAAATGGTTCCTGGAGTACCCAGCCACCAGTTTCCATCACTCCAGCAGCTTCTTCAAAAACTATATTCTGAAGGCAGAGGACTACTGGCTTCATTTTTTAAAGACTTCATATCATTTTGTAGGGGCACAAGGTAGGGTCTACCAGCTGGTATCTGGGGACTTCAAAAAGCTTTAGATCACAATAAATGCTTACAGTGCCCAAACCCCCACCCCGCACTGCTCAGACAGAGCCAGAACTAAGACAAAAAGGACCACCCCACAAAACAGCCCACACATGCCGAGCATGGGTTTGTTGTCTGTGTGCCCCTCTACCCATACCAACCTCTGCCAACTCCTTCATTCTGTACAAGGCAGACAGTGAGAGCATCAAGGTACTCAGCAAGACCCTTCCTCTATAAACTCCCCGTTCTTTACAGGTCCTCCAGGAAAACTGCCAGCTGCTTCAATCCAAATCAGTATTGGACACAGCAGACCACCTACATGCAAGCCAGAACTTTGCCTCCAGAAAAAAAGACAAAAAAAACAAACATGCTTTATTATACCTTTCCTCCATGCAAAGGATGTGCAAAAATCCATTATATTGAGACAGCAAGTGTCAAAATTCCTTCTACACCTCAGTGGAAGCTGCCTTCACCAGGAAGGGACAGTACCAAGGTATAATGACCAGGAGAGTAACTCCCCAGTGACCTCACTCATTCCGCCTGGGGCAGCTTCAGCCAGCCAGAACCTCACAACCGTTTCTACACACATTTGACTGTGTGGCATTTTCAGTTTTCAGATCCTACAGTGGCAAGATGCCTCCAGCACTGTCCCTACACCAACATCAGCGGGGAGAAAACACGTGCTGGCTGAGCAAGGAGCTTTTAGAAACCTCCTCTAAAAGAAATAAAGGATTATAGAGAAAAGGGGAAAAAACCCAATGCAACCCCCCCTAAAAGTGCACATATGCATGTGTGGGAAAGCACAGGAGGTGGAAGGTTATTTCTCTGCTTCTTCACAGCAGGAAAGAGGAAAGCTCAAGGTCCCTTATCTATCCTGTTCTCCATTATTTCACCTGCCTCATCCAATTTGGGTCCCATGCACAGCAGTTTTCTAAGAGAACAGAGAGGTGATAAAAAATACAGGACTTTGTGGAAGCTTTTAAACTTATGGAAATTATTTTGGCCTTTTTAGTTTGTGTATGAGTTCAATAAAAAATGACTTCTTTTAAAAACTGACTCTGATGTCACAGAACTGGCCTTTGCTTTCATCTATACATAGTAACAGCACATGGACGATCTCCATAAATATCTGAATTAATTCCTGCAAACAGGATTTTTTATTTCTTTGTCAGAAATTTAAATATCTGCATAAGGGTTCACCAAAGACAAGTATTTTTCTGGAGCATGGACTGGAGAAGAAATTAATTTCCACTGAACCTGAAAGCACTGAAATATGTGCAAGTGCTTCTCTGCCAAGACCTGCGAAGCAGTTGAGGGGGGGAATAAAACAAGGCTTCACTCCATACACACGTTTATAAAAAGCACATTGCTTTCTTATCAACATGCATAACAGGGTGCAGAGCCACAGCTACATCCCCAGCACAGCATTAGTGGGCACCAGGAGGTATCCAAGTGTAGTGCAGTGGCACTACTATCCTCACTGAGTGGTTACTGAGGCCAGGAGGAGGAAAATTAAAATAAATAAGTAATTTTTTAAAAGGACAACACACTGTTTTGGCCTTGATTACCCAAACCTACCTACTTAAAGCATAAACCCCAAAACCTAGAGTCAAAATATCAAACTCAAAAATCACTCTGCTGAAATTAGCATCAACTATTTTGTTACTGTCAGCCAGAATCTGCACCTCTGGCAACAGCAGTCATTTCCTCCTGCCTTTATCCCAGGGAAGAGGAAGGTGATGGTTTGCTGACCTCCCACACTGCTGCAAGGCTCACTCAAAACTCGGATAACCAACTGAGTCAGGAAGCTGCCCAGAGTCCAGGGAGGAGGTTACCACGTTGCTCTGAATTACTTAAAAGTTTCTACACAAAAATTACTTTTTACTGATCTTTGTCCCACGTGTCTAAGAGAAAAAAATGAAACTCATAACCTGAAAATAGGATAAAAAATGTAATTGTTCTGTTTTGCTAAGCTTTGTTGGTTTGTTTGTTTGCTCCCCCCCCTCCCCAGCTGTGTCCTGCAGATGAGTTTCCCAGCTCACATATCTGTTAGTTAACGCTAATTAAATACCTTTGTTGTGGCTCAGGTACTGTCCTACCCAAGTGAACAGTGAAGGAAATATCCCAGTTTGGGATAGAGAAGCAGATAACTCCAAATGGGAGCAAGTTCCAGACAGCCAAAAGAAAAGAGAGAACAGGAACCCTACACCCTGTTTTGTTCAGCCTCACCCAAATTTTTAAGGATCAAGCTAACTCCAAACACAGACATATGTATCTATTTCTCAATTTGAAGGGGCTGGGGGAACTCCCTAATTATACAGTGTCACAATAAAAGCAGCCTTCCTGATCAGCTTCATCTATCCTGTTTCCTGACAAGCTAATTATTCTTACTTGCTTCTAGAAAAGAAGTTTGTGGAGTGATTCTATACAGATAAGCATACATAGATTCGGTGCCCATCACATGCTGGTAAATTGGTTACAGATTTTTGTTACATCTTGTTGATTCAGCTTGTAAACACTGTAAAAAAAAGGATCCCAAGTCAGAGTTGTAACAGGAGAGGGATTTTGTTGTTTTGGTTTGTTTTTAGCAGTTTATTTTACTCGCCAGGCTGGAGGTGAGTAGGCAGCTGGAACTCTTCTCCAAAACCAGGTCAGCGTATGATAAACTGTTTCAGTTGAAGAATGCAAGAGATTTTATCTGACATCCCAAAACCTAAATACTTTCACTTTTTAGGGACGTCCCTCAGCAGAGATTCCAGTTCACCTTTCAATTTCATTTTCCAGCAGGGGCACAGTAACATGAACAAGGGCAGGAAAAAAAATTGTTTAGAGAATCCTTTCCCTCTCTTCTCTTACTGGGATTTCACTATCAGCAGTAAAGGCACTGGAGAACCTTATTCAAAAAGGGATCTGCCCTCTCTCCCATCTCATCTTTTACTTCCCCCTCTTTGAAAAGAAGTGTTTCCAAGCCCTTTGAAGCTCCTTTGCCCAGGTGACTGCACTGGCTACAAAGCTCCTTCAGAACCGCTCTGCCTTTCTCTGTTCAGACCCTCACATTCCTCGTGTGATTCCTGGCCACGTCTCGACCCTCTAAGCCATAGCCAAGTTTTTATTTCCCCCATGTATTTTATCAATGAAAGATTCATAGCAGAAGCTTCAACTTGCTGAGAGCATCTGAGCTCTTCCTGCACACTGGTGCTCAGCTGGGCAGCACTGCACTGGCTTGGCTGGAATGAAAAAGGATGAGGACGGCCTTTGCTCTCCTTTGGTGACAAATGTTATCACACAGTTGATGTTTCACCAGCAGCTGACAGGCATTTTTGTATTAAAATTTTTAATCCCCCAGCAGCGTGCCTTGCTAGAGGGGAAGTGAGCAGTGCTGCAGAGCAACATCATTTGGGCACACAAAGCATGGCATAATTCTACTCTTCCTTTCCAACAGGAATAAAATATTAATTTAAGCCTCCTTTTTTTTTTTCTTTCTTTCTTTTTTACGATATTCCAAATATAGAAGGTTATTTACCAGAACAAAGTCTTCAAGAATTTTTCATGAGATCCCCTGATGGTTTAATTAGGAGACTCTGGAAAAAAAATTACAAAACTTGATACTGTTACTATGGAGTGAAGTGTCCCTGGAGGACTTCCCACAGACATTTTGTTAAATTAGCCAGGCTAGTAGTACTATAACATTCCAAGGGCTTTGGGGAAGCAAAAGTGCTGTTTGCTACCTATTTCAGCCATCTTTCCCTTGCCTTAGCTTATGGAGATTAACTCTGCCAGATGAGAGTCCTAGGAAATCCACCCAAAAGGATGGCATTCCTCAGGAAGATATTCTTAAATATTACTGCTAATTATTTGAGTTACATCCTCAGCTCTTCTTGTGTTTCAAATCTTATTGTCACTTGCATTCCAGCACTGTTTATTTAACAATTAGCTAGGCAAAACTTTTTAATAAATCTTCAACATTTTAGACCTGCCAAGTCACATTTCCATACCAGGGTACCTCTGAGCCAAACAGAAGGCCAAAGGGACACATTGAACCCATAAGAATCCTTAAGCAATAGCAGAATCTACAGCAAGAATCTCAGGTAGAAAGCTCATTGCCAAGCTTTTATATCCATCAATGCAAAGCCACTCTTCAACCATTTCATTCAATGAAGTTGGGAAACACACCTAACACTTTATTCTGCTCTCTTCATGGAACAGTTACAACACCCAAGAAAACTTTTAAGAGATTGTATTTTATTGTTGACCCTTCCCACCATTAATAAGCATTTCCACTTTTTTTGGTTTTTTTGAGAGTGTCTTTTGTTTTGTCTTCCTTACCAAGTGGGATTATTTTATAAATTATAGTGCAAAAGGGACTTCCCTGCTGGATCCTCCTGAGAGCCAACACAGCAGACTCACAGGGGGAGCTCTGCTTTTGGTCCTGGAGAACGTTCCAGTGAAAAGTCCTTTTAGCCCTCCCTGCCCTGATGAGTTCCCACTCCCCAGGAGAGGTTCTCATTCACCTCTCCTGTATCCTGCCTTGCTAAAATCTGTAAGACATCTTCCAAGTGAAAATACATAATTCATCTCCATGATTATTTTATTAACTTACATGGTTTTAGCACAGTGTTCGCCCTATGCTCAAAAAGGCCTTTTTTTCTTTTTATTTTTACAAACCATGAAGAATTTGCTCTGTACCAGCATCAGGAGTTTTTGGTGTCCAGCACAATTAAGTGCCCTCAGATTTCAGCCTAAGGACTCAGGGGCTAGGGGTCCTTTCCTTCTGCTGTAGGTTCTTCCTGCCCGTAGGTAAATCTTAAAGGAAGATGAGAAATACATTTAATACCAAGTATCAGAAGGAAAAAGTGAGTCAGGGAAGCCATGAAAAGCAAGTGTGGAAAGTAGAGCAAGTTTTTACCTTTATTATTTTCCTTTATTTGTTTTCCAATGAACCTATACTGTGCAGCTGAGAGAATGGAGGGGTGGAGATTGCAATGCTTTAAGCTGTATTTTCTTCTTTTAAAGATTCCATTTAATAACTTCAAATCTGGGATTCCTTGTTCTCACCAATGATGGGTGCCTTTTGCCACTATTTCTATATTATTTGAGCTCCAACACAGCAATAAGCAATGTTGGACTAGAGTTAAGAGCTACTCTTGCATGTCGCTTTCTAAAGTTATGTATAACACCAAACCCCAAATAATTTGGCAGGTTGAACATTTGACTAAAACTGATTTAAATCTGGATATTTGCAAAAATATCAGATCATACCAGAGATCCATGAAGTCTTTTTTTCCAAACTGCAACAGCACCCGAGAACAGATGGCCAAGTCAGTCAGACTAAGCCTGTATTTGTGTTTTCCCAGAGCTCCCTGGGCTTCAAAAACCTGCAGCTCGAGTGCTTTGAACAACAGGGGATATCTGCACTTAACCACCTTCTGCATGTTGGTGAAGGTGTGACTTCTTTGCTGCCACACCCCCACAGCACACCCACCTGGGGTGTGAACAATTAACTCTGGCTGCTCTTGTGAGCCTTTGCATTTCACCAGAGCTCTCCAAGTCCTCACTGAAAAGAAACCAATTCTCTACTCATCTTCTCCACATCACTCCTAATATCACAGGCCTCTTTCCTCCTCTCCCCTGTATTCCCTTTCCAGACTGACAAGTGCAGCCTATTGAACTGTGCTGCACAGACCCCATTCTGTGTACAGATGATGCCTTTCATCAGTCCCTCAATTGCTTCCATTGCTGCTCTCGAGGCTGGAAGGATGAGAAGCTGTGCAAAGATCCAGGCAATGCATGGATTTATATGGTCATAGAACATTCCCTTCTGTTTTCCATTCCCTTTCTAATAATTCCTAACCATTGAGCCGGCTTTTTGACAGCTGCCAAGCGCCCTGGCTGATGTGTTCATAGAACTCCCTATTTCAACACAAAGATCTCACTCCTGAATTATAACAACAGTCAGCTCAGAGCCCAGATTTCATATGAAAATTAGGATTCCTATGTACATCACTCCACATTTATGTAGACTGGATCTCATCTGCCTTTTTATTATCCAGCCACTCAATACCCCAAGGCCCTTTTTGTAGCTTTTCAAGTTCACTCTCATCTTCCTTTCTTGACTAGTGATCAGCAACATACCAGTGCTACTTTCTTCCAAGGAACAGTAGAACAACACAGGTCTGCTTGTAACTTCCCTGCACTGTGAAAGTTGACTCTCTAACATTCCTTTCTAACATTTTTATATCACCTTTTGTCAGTGCAACAGCTTTTGTTCTTGTTCCCCTTGGCTCCCTAACAGCCCTAGTTGATCCCTCAAAGGCTTCAATAATTGCATGAGGATCAACTTCCCACTACAAAAGTCACATTGATTCTTCCTTACTTTGCTGGTTTCCATGCAGTTCTAATCCTCATTAGTCTCAACCAGCTTGCCTACTATTGACACAAGGCCTGTGGATCTGTGGTTTCATTCAATGCCCCTGAACTACTTTTCAAGAGCCATTTTTCATTCCTCAATTGTCTTTTCCTTACGTTTCCATTCTGCTTTGTGATACCAAGCCGAGCTGCCACGGATTCTTGGCTCTAACTCCTACAAATGAGCATAGCATGGTCAATGCAAGAAGGGCCCTGGGAGCAACATTAGGAATCACATTCCCTGCCCTTCCCAGGGGCAGGTAAAGAGCCATTTCTCTTGGGAGGTTCCCCAAGGAGCTACTCCTTGAAGAAGCTGCAGCATTTTAAATTCCTCATTCTATTAGACTTGAAACACACCTGTCCTAGTGCCCCTTTCCCCATACCCTGTTCAGACAGGGTTCTGCTCAACCCTCACTGTTTCCTCTGTGACTTTCACACCATCTGCCATATTTTCTTCTACTGAATAAAGTTTTCAACACACCCCATTCTTGTCATCATCTCTGGGAGTGTTCAAGACATGCCTGGATGTGGCACTTGGGAACATGGCTTAGGGGTGATTATGGTGGTGGTGGGTTTGTGGTTGATGATCTTGAAGGTCTCTTCCAACCCTGATGATTCTGTGATGCCAAACCACATGTAGGTCCGTACACATTAGCTTTCCACCATTTTTCCCTTTAAATTACTCTTCACTCTCAACCTCTGCTTAAGCAGGCACAGTTGCACAGTTATTTTGATAAAATCATCTAAACATGCTATACAGGTTCCCCCCGTTTCAGACATTGCCCCCATTCCCCGTCTCCTTGTATCATTTCTCCACCATTGCTCTTCACTTCTCTGCTCCTGTGCACAGCACACGCAGCATTTCAGAGGGTGCTGCCACTGAGGTTCCAATCCACACTGCCAAGGTCCCTCCTCAACAGCCCAGACCCCAAATCACCGACACACGTGAACCACAACCACTGGTTCATTCCCAGCCCAGGAGTCTGCCCAGACATCCAGTGATGTTTTTCACTTGCTGGTGATTCCCAAAACCACACGTAGTTATACGGATGAAAACCAAGCTCTTCCTCTTGGGATCCCTGTCGCTGCAGGGGTAATTCTTGATGCAGATGCACACACAGCCGTCCCTCGATGGGAAGGTCCTCTTGACAGGGCTGTTTCTGCCTGGGCTGCACTGGGGCTGTCCTGAGCAGGGCTCTGCCCTACCCTGCAGTCCTGTGGCTGCCAGCCTGGAGATGAGATTGTCCAGCACAAGGGCTCAGAGCAAAGCTAACGGTGCATGGCAGCACAAGATTGAAGCTCTGAATCGATTTCCTCCGTGTCAAGTCGGTCACTTATTTTAACTGCAGTTTGCAATTACCAAATCAACACCAGAAAGCTCTAAAAGGAACAGACTTAAGACCTTTATACTGTTAATTTCTGTGTCTATCAAACCATAATTTGAAATCAGCGGCTGTGTTACCAAGATATTGCTGCAGGCATCATTTATCAGTGAGAGACCCACGATGGAGAGAGGGGTCATCCCTTCGACACGCTCAGACCAGCAAACAATAAGCTGGGCTCAGCACACACACCTCGGTTTTCTTGCTACAAAGAGCTCTGTGCACAGGTTTTACTCGTATCTGCACACTGCTAACACAGATAAATCAACTCCCCCACACTGGCTAATCTTATAAAAGTTGAAAGTGCTCCCCCATAGCAAAGGAGGGGTCATTTTGCAGCACAGTATTGAAGATGCAACAGTTTCCCTAACAATATTTTGAAATTAACCTTACCTTTATTCATAAAGGCACTGAAGGAAAAAAGCAGTTGCAAGAACAAGAAGAAACTCAATGAAAAGGGGGTTTAAAGTGTAGTTCTCATTATCATTTATAGACAGAAAAAAAAAATCACATGCACACATGTAAGAAATGTTTGCCTCATGAATATTAAAATGAAATTCTATGCCAATGGAAAGATTCCTTTCGAATTAAGACAGGTATCTAAAACACCAAAGTCATGTAAAGCTGAAAGTTATTGGCTCTGGAATGATGTTGTTCCACAAGTGTTCATTGCCTGAAGCAAATGAGCTCCAGCCCCAATGCAGTTGCTTCTGGTGGTGCAAAAAGCCACAGCTGTGAGGTTCCTGTTAACCACTTTGCCACATTACGGTGCCAGAACTCAAGCAAGGATGCTGGAAAATTGAAATGATCTCCACAAGAAAGCAAAGTTAAAAAAGTTTTCAAGTTGCAAGGTTGTGTATTATCCAGCTGCAGTGTAACACTGTACGTATCTATATATAGAGATATAAAATATATATATTTATGAAATAATTGCAGGAGTTGATAGCAGCTTTTGACAAGAGCTTCCTGAGGAATAAAGCTTGGGACAAAGGGAATAAAACTAAGCAAGAAGATAAGAGATGCTTCTCCTTGGAGGAAAGCAAGTATGAGGTGGGGGAGAAGAACAATGAAACTGCTGTGCAGAATTATGATACGGGATGTCCCCAGACCCTTTAGCGTGGCAGAGCTTATTTTGTTGTCTCTGCCAATTCATTCCCTCACACACAAAATAAAGGCAGGGCTTTCAACTCAGCCAACTACTGAACAATGCAGGCAAATGATTCTCCCTCCAGTACACTGAACTGTTCAATACACACGTGCTAAAGAGGGTTGGTTTGTGGTGGGGTTTTGTTTGCTTGTTTTAACGCTCTGCTTCTTCTAGAGATTCTAAATAATACTGTCTTGGAGCATATTTCACCAGCTAAAGCATTGTAGATACAAACCACGGGCAGGTTACTCTTGCTGCAACCAGCCTGCCTCCCACAAAGCATCCAAGATAGTGCAGCACACACCAACTGATGCAGCATCACTTCTTGTCTTCAGCAAATCAGCACATGTTGGCAACCAAATCACTCAGTCTCTAAACACCCAGGCAGCTTCTAGGACGAATATGCAACCCTCTCAGACCTCTAAGATCAAATTTTCCAGGCTGGATGGGGCTCTGAGCAACCTGGTCTAGTGGAAGGTGTCTCTGCCCATAGCAGGGGGTTTGGAAAACGATCTTTAAGGTCCCTTCCAACCCAAACCTTTCTGAGATTCCATGAAATCAGTCTCCCTGTCACAACATCATAGGCCTAATGAAGCAAAAAAAGTGTTGAGCCTTTACAGAAAGAAGCACAATAAAACTACATCAAAACTGGATAAAGAGTCAGGCAAGAATTTGGACAAACTCTTTCCTTTCAGTTTGGCTCTGGTGGCAAGAGCCCAGCCAGCACCTCTGGGTCCTGTACCACACACCCAAAATAAGGCAGGTACCATCACAGCTCTCCACTTAAGCTTTGTTTTGCTCTTCCAACAGTGATTCAACACTTTGCATAAATCCATCCTCCTTTGGGACACCCCATCATTTCCAGAGCCGTCATGAATACATCTTAACCAGCTGAGTTACATACACCTTTAAATTTATTTCTTAAGTCATCCCACCTGGTGTTACAAAGGGGTTACAAAGGGAAAGGCTGTGAAACAACATAGCCAGAGAGCTGCACCTTGGACTACAACAGCAAAGCTCCACATCTAGAATCATACTGACACTCCAACAGGGCACCAAAGCACAGCTATGACTGTTCAGGTGTGGTCATGTACATATTGCTCTTAAAGTACTTTGATTGTAAATTTAACTACTGCTATCCTGAGTTAACTAATTGCTGAACTGATGCAGTTGGGGTTGTTAGCAGGCTCAACTATCTTAGCAGGGCTTCCCCCTTCCACATCAAGGAGTAATAAGGTATGAAGAAAGCCTAGTGCTGCACAGTGGCTTCCCCTACAGCTGTATTGTACTGCTTCCCTACCCTAATTTATACAAAACATGCAAATTTGGGCACAAAGTGAAACAACAACATGGTATTTCGGAGCATGACCAGAACTACTTTTCATACAGACTGTTCTTCTTACAAAAATAAGAAAATTACCTGCAAGAGAAGAACTGCCCAGACTCTGCTGAGCTGTACAAAGGGTGCACCCACCATGCTGAGCAATACACACACAGCAAGGCCCTGAGCAGCTCTTCCTTCCAAACCCTGCACAGGTGACTGTACTCACTGTTCCCCTATCCCCTGATAACAGGGAATGTCAGTGCAGCTGGACAAACCTGCCTGTACACACCATGGCGCCCAAAGGACAGACACTTGGGTGCTGTGTCTCACAGGTCATCAGCACTAAGGGAAATCAAATGTACTGGAAGAAAGGAAAGGAATCATTGAACAGATAGGGTTGGAA
The DNA here is from genome assembly GCA_035222235.1 of Margarornis squamiger. Classification (NCBI taxonomy): domain Eukaryota; kingdom Metazoa; phylum Chordata; class Aves; order Passeriformes; family Furnariidae; genus Margarornis; species Margarornis squamiger. Next base: position 4,261,778 of record JAWWTY010000158.1, on the reverse strand, counting down.
GGGATCTTAAAGTTCATCCAGTGCCACCCCTTGCCATGGGCAGGGACACCTTCCACTAGCCCAGGTTGCTCCAAGCCCCGTCCAACCTGGCCTTGGACACTTCCAGGGATCCAGGGGCAGCCACAGCTTCTTCGCCCAACCTGTGCCAGTGTCTCATCATCCTCACAACATCCTCTTCCCAGTATCCCACCTCACACTGCCCTCCGGCACTGGGAAGCCATTCCTCCTTGTCCTGTCCCAAGTGCCTCTCCAGCTCTCCTGCAGTCCCTTTAGGCTCTGGAAGGGGCTCTCAGGTCTCCCTGGAGCCTTCTCTTCTGTAGGCTGAACACCCCCAGCTCTCCCAGCCTGGCTCCAGCACCCAGCAATTTAGCGACCTTCTCTGGACTCGCTCCAGCAACTCCATGTCCTTCCTGTGCTGGGAATGCCAGAACTGGAGCACAGCGGAAGGGGAGAATCCCCTCCCTCAGACCGCTGGTCCTGCTTCTTTTGATGCAGCTCAGGATGCAATTTGCCTTCTGGACTGCAATAGGCTTCTGGTCTCTTGATTAACACCGCTGTGATTTATCCCAGCCCCCAAATCAAGGGGTTGACCTTGGGGAACACAGGGAACTGCTCAAACACCCTTCTCTCTCCCTGCTGCCCGAGGTCCAGCACAGCTCAGCTGCCTGCTGAAGGTCCCAGTGCTGGCAGGGTGCAATGCTGTGCCCTGGACAAGGAGTGCTAAGGCTGCCAGGCCTGCTGACCACACTCTCTCAGGATTCATGTCTTGATGCTCAACACAGAGGATCTGGGTTGAGAAGAAACCCGTACAACACACAGCAGGTCAGGCCAAGATGATTTGCAAACTGTGAAATGCAACAGCCCTGTCAGCTCCTCAGACTGTTTGCCTCTTCTGCTCAAGACCAGCCACTTCCAAGCCTCTGGACAGGACCCCCAGACTAGAAGCATATGGTCTTCATGCTAGTTATGGCTACTAGTTTTCCCAAAATTTCCATGGAACATCTCATCCCTCTCGCATTCATACCCTAGCAGCAACCCCCCTCAGGGATCTGCACTGCATGGACAGCAGGGAGCAACAGCAAGGGAAAAAAAATAAAATATGGTATCAACTGCCAGCATGCCAACCATTACACGTAGTGAATCCATCGTTTAGCAACAGTTGTACCCAGGATTTATTGGCACGACTGAACCAACCCAGAACGCATCATGTATTCTGCCTCACTCCACCACAGCACTGCACAGATTCCAATCAATCTAATTTAAAGAACATTTCCCTCTGAAGGTAAGTACTATTCCCACAGTAAACAGCCAAACCATTTGCTAGCATTAATGATTTATGTAATTCTTAACAGCAACACAGCACAATCATGAAATCATTGAGGCTGGAAAAGACCCTTAAGATCATCACATGCAACCATCAACCCAGCAGCACCATCATGTCCCAAGTGCCACAGCCACATGTTCTTTGAACAGTTCCAGGGATGGTGACCCCACAATGCCACCTCTCCCAACACATCACCAAACAGCATATTCCTTACCCCAGAATCAAAGTGCCAACTCCCTTTAAACACACACTGCTTAACACTAGCAAGCATTTACCAGCATATTATAGAAAATTCTCTCTCCTTTTTTTTTGGTAGGTATTTCTGTTTCCCTACAGTTCAATCTGAGATGCTTCCCAGCTCAAGACATGTTCGAAAAGCATTTCATTTAAAAGGGCCCAAATATCCGTTTCATACAGTCCATTACATCGGAACATTGTACCAATTTCATCTACTTCAGCCCAAATAAGAAATGATTGCACATATTCTTTAAACAGAGAAGCTTATGTCAAAGAAAATAGCTTTCAGATGTTTTACAACACTTTCATTCACAAAGGAATGCTTGAGGCTTAAGAAAATATGCACCTGCTCATTTGAGAGCATGTCTTTACCCCACAATGGGAGAAAAAAAACAACCAACCAAACAAACAAAAAGCAAAACTAATGCAGCAATTCTGCCCTCCACACTGAAGAATGCAGCCAGGTACAGGGACTGCTGCCACAGCTGGGAAAACCTCAGTGAAACTGCATCTTAAAACACCCATGAGCCCTGGGTTTCTGCCCTGGAGTAAAGATAGTTGCCCTGTCACAGCGTCTCAGACTCTTCCAATACCCTCCAGCATCTTACAGAGTCTGGCAATGTAAAACCTCAAGTTTGGGATGGAAATCCTCCCAGTGAAGCACACAGGAAATGCCAGCATGCTCCCTCAAATGGGAGCATGTCAATAATACATGTCCCACTATCATTTGCATCTATAATATACAATCCTGGTACTTCCTATTCAACCACGACACTCAGTGCAACATAAGCAGGTTCTTTTCACAGCAAATAAATACTTCCAGCCATCAGCAGATCTGTATCATTAACTGATATAAGTGCAAGAGAACATATATTTTTCTGTGGGTCTTGCAGCAGAGCGAGCTTTGTTATAGGCTGCTCTCTACAGAGTAATGATTTAGAGACCCAAAGGATGTGATTTGGCACATAATCCAACTCCTATTTTAGTTGACTTCAGCACAATTTGTTCCACTCACACAGCCCTCCTTGCCAGTCCAAGTCAAGTTTCATTTCTGCAGACATGTAGATATTCCTCCCACAAAGGACACAGAGCAGCACCAAGGTCCAAAAATTAAACTCACCTACTTGCCCTCCTGTAGCCTGAAGCGCTCCTTTCCAAGAACAGCCCTTCATGCAGAGAGAAGCTGCACCTGCACTGGCACCAAACAGCAGAACCAAACAGCTCTGGCTAACCAGAGCAGCGGGGGAACTGCTGCTTTCCGGGCTTAGCTCCTGTTTTCCACCTACAGCAGCACTGGCCAAACCCCTCAGACAGAGCAGTTTCAGTACAAGCAGCTACAACGGAGGGGAGAGAGCTGTGGAACAGCTCAGAATCGGCATTTTCAATGGTTCAAACTGAACGTTTCTCATCCAGGGCAACGTCAAAGCAGACGTCACAGCTGAGCCCTAATGAAGATGGAAAAACCAGTATCGTTTACTCTTCTGTAACACAAGAGCAGTGCTAATGGGGAGGGCACGGGAAGCATTGCTGACCCTGCTAGCTGAGAAGCATTTGCAAGCTTGCCCTGCAGTGCTGGCAGCCTGTGGTTACCTGTGGCAAAGCCCCAGGAAGCACAGGGTGAGCACAGCTCCCTGCAGGGCAGCTGCAGCCACTTGTGCCGAGGCAGAGCAGCACAGGGGATGGGATGGCGGGCGCTCGTCCACAATCCTCACGGTTGGGAGAGACCTTTAACGTCACCAAGTCCCCCAGCACCATCATAATCACCCCTAAACCATGTCCCCAGATGCCACATCCAGTTGCCTCAAACACTTCCAGAGGCAGCGACTCCACCACCTCCCTGGGCAACTTACTCCAATGCCTGACCACTCTTTGGGTGATTTTTTTCCCCTACCATCTAATCTGAAGCCTTCCTGGCATGACTTAAGGCCATTTCCTCTCATTCTTCCACTTGAGACATGGCAGAGGAGACTGACCCCCACCTCAGTACAACTTCCTTTCAGGTGGTTGTAGAGAGCACCAGGAACACCCATAGAAACTCCCACCTGTGCCAAGGTGCCAAGAGGCTGCCTGGAAATCCAGACACAGCTAGAGAAGTACAGCAGGACAGACAGCCACAACTCCCCAGTGTGCACACCTAAAAAAGTCACTGTGAAATTCATCTGCATCTCCCCTGTAGTCATTTACTCCAGTTTTCCAGAGACACAAGGATTTCTCAAAATAGAATACTCAATACCACCCTTCTCAAAAGCACTTATTGATTTCTGCCGACTTAACAGGATATTTGACTTTCTGAAGCTCTACTTAATTTCTTTGTTGCTATATTGCCTTTCTCTGAGCTGTAGTCCCTCCTAACATTTCTTATTATAGGCATAATTCTTCTCTTTCTCTGAACCACATAAGAAGGTAGAAATGTTCCACATCTAGCAAGGCACTTCTGGAGAAACACAACTCTTTGCAATTCTTTTGGAAAGGAACACACTGAAACGTAGACACAGGTAAAGAGAAAACTCACCAATCATAAGTCACTGCTTTAGAAAACCCTCATTTTCACCGAGCTCTAGAATGGTTTGAGTTGGAAGGGACCTTAAACACCATTTAACTCCAACTCCCTTCATCTTCCATTAGACCAGGTTGCTCCATGCCCTGTCCAATCTGGACTCGAGCAACTTTGGATATTTTGCAATGATTTCATACTCCAAGACCAGGAAATTTATGTTTGTTAAAGTTCCAGATGAGACATGCAGCCTACCTACTTCCTCAGGAGTTTACAGAACACGGCAAGCTGCCAGCACTCACAGTTTTACACAAACTACACCAGCAGGACGTGGGAAAAAGAAATACAAACATGAGAATTAGTTTATTAAAAGAAAATTGAGCCCATATTTAAACAATGCTCTGAAATAAATGATGTAGAAATTATGACTGACAAATCAAAACAAAGTGTGCCTAGCTAGATTCACATTTTATTTTGTGCAGATAGTTTCTCCAAACCCAGTAATCTGGTAAACTAATAGATCTGTACTAAGACAACAATGTGCTTTGGAAACAGGCTAATGTGGAAAGAGAGGCTTTAATATAATTTGGATTTCACATACAATGCAAGAAACCACCCAGTAATGAAACTGGGAGGCAGAGACAGGGAGCAGCTGATCATGCTTTGGCACAGACATCATAAAACCATTCTGCTCCTACCTTAAAAAACTCACAATGCAGCAGCGACAAGTTTAAACGTAAGGTTATTTTTTATATATATATCTTTTCCTCCAAAACAATATTTTAGTCACAAGAGACTTTATAGGGTAAAGTTATATCCTGCAAGGATAAATGAATCTGAAACTGCTTTCAAAGAATAAATATTTATCTGAGCTCAGAAAAGGCAACATAACAAAAAAGAAAAAAGAAGAAAAGAAAAGAAGAAGGTAAGCAGCATATTTCAGGGCATTTTATCCATGCATTTACTGATGCTTTACCCTCTCCCATTTTATTCTTCAGTTTAGATAGCATTATATATACTTATATATATTGTTAATTAAGATCCTTCTGTCTTCCTAATGTCACACAGATGAAATGGAGGTCAGGACAAATCTCTGACTGTTTTAAAACCCAGAAATCCAGATGAGATACCCACAGGAAACTGCTTGATCCAAAAAATAAGGGAATTAACCCACACATGGGATAAACTGTGCCTGCTTTCTCTTTTCAGAGGTGGGACACACCAGAAAGGTGCAGCTGAAGGCAAAGAAGCACCTTTTGCTTGCTGTAGGGAAAAGGAAAAGAGGAGACAGAAGTCAACCCTTGAACTCAGCTCTTCATTTTCTTCATGGATGAAAGAGGAGATTAAAAAGATGTTCCGAATAAAGAAGGGGATTTCTGGCATTTAAAGAACACAAAGGGAAAGGCCACTATGTATCAATGCCTGAGCAGCAGTATTTCAGCAGTTTATCTTACCCTCACTGGGCTGTACTGTGAGTAAACAGCCAGCACAGCCGAGGGGAGAGCACGAAGAATTAAAGGGGAGAAATACAACTGGAGCCGAGCAAATCGATATCTCCAGCACAGAAGTTGTGTTTCTCATTAGTCCATAGCTGAGGTGTTAATGGTCCTTCTGATTGTTGCTTCTTGAGGGTTTTAAAAATATGTAGAAAATTAAAAGACTGTAAAAATGCTTGGCTCTTTGAAGCAATAATGAGGAAAAGCTGAGAAGTGCCGAGGTAACCCTGCTGCTAACTGGTAATATAATTTAAAGAGGAAGGTTCTGCAGGTCCTGTATTCCTCAATCTGTCCTATTTGCCAGGCTGTAATTGCCATCCTGGAGCAGTAATAAGCCAGAGGAAAGCATGCCTTTGGATACAGCTGTCAAAGAAGAGGTTTTTAAATTCAGATTATCCCCCAAATTGTTGGGCAACTAGCATTGTTCTCCATATATGGATCCCAGTACAACGGGGGAAGCAGAGCTATTTTCCTGTACACTGCTTTTAAAATTTCCATCACCACCTCTTTTATTTGGTGCAATCTCCTAAAGCAAAGTTTAAATTCGTCACCATAGCCATGTAATAGTCTAGGGGGTTGAACATGTACCCAAATGCTCCCACACTTGTGTGGTGTTACCACTTTCAGACATTTGGTACTATTCCCTTCTCTATATGAAGGGAAATTTGTCACCTCGTCATAAGGCAACATGCTGAAGTTGGAAGGAAATGAGCCACTAAACCTGAGGCCAAAAGAACAGCAGATAGAGTTGAGGTATCTTTTCCATATTCTGCCACAAGCAGAAAAGAAGGGGAGCCATGTGACAGAAAGAAGAGAGAAAACCCAGATCATAAAAGAGTTCCCCAAACACTGGGGAGAAGCTTTTCTTATGAGGGATGTCCATGTAAGCCACAAGTCAGGGGTGCACAGGGGGTCATTAGCACAACCACTCAGGGCATTCAAACCAGCAGAGCCAGACAGACTGGCTGTGGCTTCAGAAGGCTCCACCGTATCAATAGCAATCACTCCTGCTGTCCAAGGCTAGAACTATGTAACTGGTTACAGAATAGGAAATCCAGGCTTTTAACTGATAAAAAAGGGTCCAAAAAGATCTAAGCAAAGTCTGTATCCCATGCACACAGAGCTCTGGAAGGGAAGACTATGCTAAAAGATACACAGGTCAATCATGAGACGAGTTCACCTCTCAAGACCCACAGGCATCCAGCAAACACGACAGCTTTTCAGAAGATTCCTACTAAGGCAGCAATAAACAAATCAGATGTGATGCTTCTCCTCTCACTGGAACCACAGTAATATATTCGGTACAACATCATTGGGGAACATGTTCCAGAGAAACCAGAACTAGAAGAACTTGCTTTGAGGGAAAGGGGAAGAGAATTGCAAAAGGAATAAGCCTGGAGGAGGGAACAAGCACAGCTCCTCCAGCAACACTGAAAGCCTGAATTAACACCCCTGGGAGCATAAAGCAAATAGTGAGTGGTTGTCCACCCAAGAAAGTAAGACATACCTGAGCTTATTCCTCTGGAGCTTCCAAGATGTGCCTGCCTCGAGGTGTTCGAGGTTTTAGAAACGCTCATTACTCGGGTGCACACACAGCCCTAGCTGGCTCTGTGTACTCAAGCAAAGCTAACAGGATCCTGAAGGGCTTAGAGAGCACCAGGGAAAAAAGGCACAACACCAAGTGCTTCCTCTGTAAAGGCTGATTCAGATACGATCAGGCTTTAACTCCAGCCCCAGCCCTGACCAGGAGGGACTTGGACTGGTTTCCTGAAGACTCAGCAGAGTGTTTCTAAGTCATACCTCACAGTACCACAAACAACGTGAGGCTTCCTGCCCTTGTGTCAGACACGTGTCACAGGCTGGCCCAGGCGCTCCTGTGACACCACAGCCAAGGTGACAAGTCTGCTCAGGACCAGACACACCCTGGAGACTCTCACGTCAATCCCACAGAGATGGATCTATGCCCAAAGCAGCAAACCCCACAGATTTTTACTGACGGAGTGTGATGAGATACAAGCACTGCTCTTGCACTCGGCTGAACTGGATGCAGAGCTCACACCACCACAACTAGTTCTGCCTCTTGTCCAAGGAAAAGAAAGATCGGGTTGGCTGGTGACAGATTTTCCATGAAGCACCTCTGTGTAAGCTGTTTGGAGAGAGAGGGAAGAGAGGATATCAACTCTTCCCACACTTCCCTAAGCAGCACTATAGAATCATGGAATGGTTTGGGTTGGATAGGGCCTTAAAGATCATCCAGTGCCACCCCCTGCCATGGGCAGGGACACCTTCCACCAGCCCAGGTTGCTCCAAGCCCCATCCAA
>JAWWTY010000158.1:4238667-4253877 GCA_035222235.1 Margarornis squamiger | reverse complement strand
CAGGGTGCTCCAAGCCCCATCCAACCTGGCCTTGGACACTCCCAGGGATCCAGGGGCAGCCACAGCTTCTCTGCCCAGCCTGTGTCCTGTGAGGGTGGTGAAGCACTGGAAGAATTTCCTTCTAATATCTAATCTAAACCTTCCCTCCTTCAGTTTGAAGGCATTCCCCCTTGCTCTATCTCTACAGTTCCTGATTAACTACCCTCTGACAATGCTTCCTCAACCCTTGAAGCCATGCTTGCTCCACTACAAATGTTAGGTGAAAATGTTTGGTTTAATCCCTGGGAATGACACATTTGGATTCTGCCTACACTGCTGGAAAACACTGAGATTGTCTTTGATTTGACAAATTCATAAATGCAGAAAATCCTCAGGTCCCCAGATGAAACCTAAGTTCACACTTTTTAAGATGATGCTGGGACCAAAGCAGGTCTAACAAGAGGAGAGTGGTTGCTCACTCTGGAAAACCACAGGCAAAAAGCAACATAATCTTTCTCTCTACAGAACACACTGTGGAAGCAAAGGACACCAAAGAGGGCAGGAAGCTATTTAAGCAAAAGGACAGTGCTGGCACAATAACAAATATGAATATATGGGTCTTAAATAAGCATAAATTGTAAGAGAGAGGCCCAGTGATTTGAGCAATCAGCCTTTCACTGAGAAGAGGGAATATTAACAGTGACATGCTTTATTTTCCAAAGGGAACATTCAGTGGGGCAGCTCAGTAGCAGCCAGGCACATTCAGTGACCCAGAAGGTTCTTCCAGCACTATATTCCTATGGGAATTTTAACAACAAACCCACTTGTTTATTTGAGCACTTGAATGAAACAATTTTCTAGATGACCACTCAAGAGAGGCAGAAACCAGAGAGAGCTCACTGAGGAGTAGGGTACAGGTGAACAAAGCAGATCCATCAGAAGTGCCTTCCTAGGTCTCTAGGACAGGAGGCTGCCTAATAACAAGTGATCTCTTGCAGAGACCCTGCCAAGACTTTGCTTTCTATCTTAAAGGCTGTGGCCAGCATTTCACATTTGCTTTTTCATAGTTTCCTTGAAAAAACAGTAAGAGGTCTTGTTTTGCTTTTTCTGTGGTATTTTTTGGTGGGTTTTGTTTGTGTTGTTTAAGGGCAAGAACAAATTCAGTTTCAGGTACTTAAAAGAAAAGAGAATAAGAAACTATTTGAAAGACCTTTACATAACAGACCAGCCAAAAAGTTGATACAACAACATGGAAAACCAGAAACAGCAGAGAACATGAGGAACAAGATTCTGGCCCACTATGTAACTACCTATTTGAAGAGATCTAGTTTTTACCTCCTCCTCTCTAATTCTACCCATTTCCAAAGAAGCCAGGGTGCACAGCTATCTCAGCAGATTAAAAGCTAATGAACAATCTTTTGCCATTAGTCATGCCTACGTACCTTAAAGAGTCAACATCCAGCCTTGCAGTTGAGAAATGCTGGTTTTGCTGCTAGCAACTCTCAAAAACAATTTTCCAGATTTTGAGTTCCTCATTTTAAGTGATTTCAGAGTCCAAAATTCATTAGCTGTGCTTCACCAGCACCCAACTGATACCATGACACAATGCAGCCAATTCCTTTGAGCTCTGACACTTCTCTTAAGTAAACAAAGTAAAGTTGTGGAGTTTTTTTCCTTTCTGTATAATATGACATGAGTAGAACAACACACTTGCTACTTGTTGCAATGAGATTGAAAAAGGGAGAAGAAAGGTTTCGGGATAGGAGCAGTTCCTCCGATCGGCAAACCTTAGTTTCTGTTGCTACAAAACAAAAATTCAAGTACGTGGTCTACCTGAAATTAAAGACCAGTTAAAATGTCTTCATGGTTCCATCCTAACCACAGGAGAACAAGGCCCTGCCAGCAGCCCTAGACCCTGTGATTTGTGAAATGTATAGATTTTTAAGTAGCTGCATTTGGATGCATTTTTAAAGGAGATATTCTGTTTAACTTGACCTCTAAATCTACTTGACAGACAGGAGATCATTATGACAAAATTAATAACTAGATTTAAACCTATACACAGTTATTAAAAAACAAACAGCAGGACAAGACTGGCACACAGCTCCACAGAAAGGCTGTGGCCATCACAGTGGGCAACTAGAAACATCTATAAACAAATTTTTACATATGTATAGCAATGTAGGTTTATCCTTCTGACCCTGGCCTTGGTATGCTCGGGGCAGCCACACTCCCTCAGGGACTACTTCAGCCCTCACATCAAAACTTCCACATTAAGCTCTTCCTTTGCATGGAACAAACATCAGCAGCCCAGGAATGTCACCGTTTTCCATGAAAACAAATCAACCCTTGCATGTGCATTGAGCACATACACCCCTGCCAGCTCTGATTTGAGCACAGCGTGCAGAACCAAAACTAAGAATTGCTCTGTGGCTCTTAGGAGGCTCTGGAGACCATTTAGGCACCCATGAGTGGATAGATATGTAAAAATATGTCAAATGAGATGTATGGTTGAAGCTCCCACTGGTGAACAAGACACTACCATGGCTCATCCTTGCCCTGTTTCCAAGGTCACCAACACTCCAGCAAGTGAGGCTGGTACCCTCTGGCTGCAGCATCACCCACCCCCACCCTTCCCCTTGGCCCAAAGCCCCCCAAGCACACACCCCTCAGGCTGGAGCTCTCCACAGGCTCTGGGCCAGGGTACACAGCACAATTCCCAGCTCCTTCCCGAGTTCTGGAGTCCCACAGCCTCATCCAGATCTATACGGGCAACAAGAGCACGTTATTCTCAACCCTGCAAAAATACTAAACACAACAAAGGGACCACAACGAGGCAATCTGAGTTTCTGAGGCACTATCTGCCACCAATTTGTGGGTTAAAGCCTTTTCACTGCCACTCCAGAAGTCTAAAATAGTTGTAGCCAGCCTCAAGAACACAACCAATTTATTACAGTGATCATTTCTTATCGGCTCCTTTCCCCAATCTCTCTCACTGCTTTGAGCAGAATGTTAACTCAAAGAAAACGGAGCAATGGGGAAAAGGAAACAGTGTTCCTACAGATGTGAATGTCATGTAAATGTCAAACCTCCTGTTAAAATTTGATCAGGAGACTGAATGAAAGGGAAACAGTATTACTGTAAGTAAACCAGCACACTAACAATAGTTTCAGCCTGTCTGCTCACATAACCTTAGTGATGGATTCTATTATTCTTAATTTCCCATGTAATATCAAGCTGTAATTGATTTTGCTAAAAGATCATATATAGCAGTACAAGAACTGGCTGACAAGATGGATGTACACAGTCTTAATACTAAATTCTTCTATGTTGTTTCTACCACTAAATCCAAAAAAAGTGTTCATTTCTTTTGCATGACAAATAAATGCCCTTCTACTTAGAAGGACCAGGAGCACAAGCACCCATTCACCTGTTGGTACCCGTGTTGGGAAACAGAAGGTGGTTTCCCATTAAGGCCCAAAAAGCTGAATTCCAGCAGACACTGTAGGGACACAGATAATTGTAATGAATCAGTCTCCAAAAATACTGTCTTGGAAACGTACTATTTGTCCAAGACTGCCCAGTCCCACTTGCCACACTTCTTGATGAAGCTCAGGTACTAACTGCTCCTCTTACAGGAACCCTCTTCCTACTGAGTGATCTCAGTTCTGTCGTTTCGGGAGATTGGACATCTCCTAAACCACTTCAAGTGTTTCAACAGCCCCAGTAATGTTAAGATGTTCCTGACAGAGGGGCAGAAACATATTTGTGCACAGAGACAGGAAAAAGGCATTAAATTAGATGTTATGAAGAAATCCTTCCCTGGGAGAGTGGGCAGGCTCTGGCACAGGTTGGGCAGAGAAGCTGTGGCTGCCCCTGGATCCCTGGGAGTGTCCAAGGCCAGGTTGGACGGGGCTTGGAGCACCCTGGGCTGGTGGGAGGTGTCCCTGCCCATGGCAGGGGGTGGGATGGGATGAGCTTTAAGATCTCTTCCAACCCAAACCATTCTGGGATTCAATGAACTGTAGCTATTGGTTTCAACTACAAATCAACGATGTGCTTCACTCTAAAAATACTGACCCAGAAAAAGCCTACAGGAGCATTCATATTAGTAAATGTAAAGGTAGAATTAAAAAAAAATTTCCAGCCACATGATACTTTCTCCATGAGCTTTCCATGCCCCCACCACATCACCCCTACCTCTCAGCACATAGGGACTTACTCTAGCACAACCAGTGCCAGCCTCAATTCACTTCAGAATTATTTCAAAACAGTCCAACAATTGCCCTGAATCGATTCCTTTCTGTCAAAAAAGCACCAGCTCGTTTCAGATGTGTGTGGCCAAGGGATGACTTCATTTTGCAGTAGCCTCAACATTTTAGTCACCTGTTGTGCCATCAAAACAATTTGCTAATTTTCTTCCACAGGAGTTATACAAGGATATCTTTGGAAAGAACTTGGAATTTCATGCCCTCGGCAACATCCTCTGTGGCTGACAGCCCAAGTCATAAACTTGTCACTATCCTGAAAATTGGTGGGAGGGCAAGAGGACATAACATCCATATCTCTGATGGATGGCTCCCTTTACTTTGAGACTCCACGAGTAGTTATTTTTCTGTTGTAATCTGCCTTCAAACATATTAGGAATGTTACCAAAGAAACAAGGGGATATCATTGTATCTCCAAAAAAGAGACTTTTTAAGGGATTTCAATAATCCTCTGTCCTTTCCCTTCCATGAGGCAAACATAAGCAACATCTTCCACTGCTTCATTCTGTTTGAAGTTGGAATCAGGAAGAAATAAAGCGAAAAGGGAAGCAGGTTGCAGTGCCAGTGGACAAAGCTTCCATCAATAATCAATTCCCTGAACAGCCTAACTCATCTATTCAGCAGTTTGAGTCCTACCAGTGTCCTTCAGACCACCTTCCTAGATGAAAAAAAGGCCACAGAGGTAGTCCAGCTTTTCTGTCCCTCCTGGAGCTGCCACATGGTTCAACTTCCCTCATCCACACAAGACTGTAGAGAAATCCAGGTGAACTGCTAAGAAAAGGACCAAAACACTCCCCACCTCCCTCAGCTGTGCCTTCCCAGTGGCTGCCAGGCAGAAAGACACCTTAACGTGACAGAGGCTGCTGGAGAATTCCAGGGGCTGTACCTTCCACTTCTACTCAGACTGTTTTCATATGTTCACAGTCTTATTCTCTGAAGTTTTTCAATATCCAAAGTGCTTTTTATGAGCTCAAGATCTGCCCTGGGGTTCACCAGTCATTAATCTGATTTTATTAAAGAGTGACCCTCTTAAAAAAACCAAAACCACCATCAGAAGGACACCAAGTGCATTTACCCAGATCTTACTCAGGTATAAGTACTTACATAAATAACCTTGTTTCACATTAAATGTTAAAAGATTTATTTCTTTTTATTCAGAGTGAAATTTGATTTAATGAAAGGCACTGCTCTCAGAAAATGAAAAAAATAAAGTGAAAAAGTAGTAGAGGCATAAGATTATCTACTGCTCTATTATTAATTTGGGCACCTACAGGACAAAAATCCCTCAAACCTAAGTAAAATAGGCAAATATTGGAAAATTCCTTGACTATCAGAACTGCAGCAATTTTATTATTATGAACAAATCTCTGCTAGTGGATGTATGAGTAACAGAGTTCAGACTCTTCTTGAGAGATTTAAAGATCCTACTTGTGAATGTTAAATAACTTAAAGCTCCACAAGTTAAATGGCTTCAGAAACCAGTCAGTGTTTCTTTGAAATTAACTTCTGCTCACCCATCTATCCCCTTTCCTTTGACAGGAGCTGAAAAAAAAAAAAAATTAAAAAAAAAAAATCGAAGGCACCACTATTTCTGTTCCAGGTTGCCCATTTCCCCCCCATCGTACACATGACACTTAAGTGTCAAGACCTAGTTCCATTGGAGTGTGGGTTTCATTTCTAGCTTACACCCCTTTTAGATGCAACAATAAAAATGAAATACACCATATTCTAACTACTTGCACTGTGCTGCCTCACAAGTACTCTCCTCAAACTTGCAACCTCTGCAGACAAAAGAAGAGAAGCAAGACACAAATTATTTTGTGTTGTTGGACACACCACCATAAACCAGAGGTTCCCATGTTATTTCAAGGTTTAATATTGTCCCATGTAAAAGGTGAAAGGAAAAACCCCAAACTCTTCATAATCCATAAATACAGGTCTGTTCAGTGGAGACTCTTGGGAACAAGGACCTACTGTAGCACTCAAGAACTCAAACACCACACGGCTAATCAGTACATACCTTCTTAAGCTCAGCTTTGGAACTTGGCTATTGCCAAGTGAAGCATGGATTAGCACAGAACTGAAACACAGCAACTTTGCTGCCATTCAGGAAGAAACTGCTGGCCCAGCACTCACCAGGCCTTCCCCAGCTCTCCAGCTCTAAAGCTCCCCAGCTCATCCCCACGCTCCCATCACTCACCTCTCCAAAGACCTGTTTCCCAGCCAGCCTCACTGCTACTGCATTTCAATAAAACTAAATCAGATAAGCTTAAAGAGCTCCTCTGGAAGGAGGAAGCTCCAGTAACCCAGAGGGATGGGCTGCAGAGATGTCCCTGACAGGCACAGAGGATCCACGAGGTGCAGCATATCCATCACCATCAGGTACCAGAATGGAACCTCAGAGTCGTTTAGAGAAAACGCACAAAATGCAGTTAAAACACAGCTGAATCAAAACCACCAAACCCAGATCAACAGAATACTCAGCTGTTTGTTTGAGGTTTTTTAAAAGCACCTCTTCTCTTACTTCTGAGAGGCCATAATTAAGTTCCCTGTTTAGGAAAGATTCTTTTTGTCCACAATCAAAATAATAATCATCATAGAATCCTAGTTGGAAGAGACCTCCAAGTTCATCCGGTCCAGCCATTAACACAGCATTGCCAAGTTCCCAAGTGCCACCTGCTCATCACTTTAAAACACATCCTTGAAATGTTAACAGCTCTTGTAATGAGAGCAGTTAACTGGGTCTTGCTTGGTACATCTGCTTGACTAGGGAAATACCCCTACAAAAAAGCAAAGTTAACACCACGACCTGCAAGGAGAGAGCACAAAGCTGCCTGTTATCATCCCTGTATTGCTGTTCATCAGCCAGCAACACTTGGAGCTGCTGGTCCAAGTAATATCCTGATATTTAAATAGCACTGTTCGCTTTGAAATAGGATTGGCACCCCCCACCCCCTTCCTATAACGTGGATATCAGAGAAATCTGAAATCATGCACTCACCTGGTGCCATGCAAGTGCTGTGAGATAGCACAGAGCCAACACTGTCTCCATGGAGTGTTCCCAAGGGATGGCTCACAGCACCAGATGACAGGAGTTATCTCCCTCTTACCAAAAGCAACCGTGGAAGTGCCAAATGGAAGACAGCAAGCAACAAGACAGAAGGACTGTCTCTAAAGATACAGAGGAGGTGAAACTGTAGGCAAACAGAAGATGCTGCAATCAGCTATTCAAATTACACTAGCATGCTGGGATTAATACTCCTATTTTTGTAAAAAGCACCACACAAAATGTAACCACAAAGCGAGAACACACTGCAGTTGTCTATCTCATCCAATAGAATAAATCACCAACACTCCCCAATGGCTGTACAGTAAATGGGAACGCAAGAAGGACTATTTCTATCTATTCAAAATACGTGAGGAGGAACCACAGGAATGAAGTAAATGCAGCAATCAACAACCTGGCTTTGCAGGAAGGCTCCCCACTTATCAAAGTAAGAAGGCTGTAAAACGGACATATCGATAACCCTGGTCACACAGCCCTCCCAGCCCCTCAAAAGTGCTACCTCCACATCCAATCTTACAGTCGGGGTACTGAGCCACTTAGCACAGAATTATTTTGGTTGATTTTAAGTAGAAATGTGTGTGAATGTGCATTTCTGGAAAAACAAAGCTATTTTAGCCACAAATTCTTATCCAAATCTGACTGCCTAACTACCAAAGTAGTAAATAAAAGCATTGATAAAAGTAGTGGGCTGTGTGTTTCACTAATTAAATCACTTCAGCCAGAGCAGCATTTTAGAGCTTAAACATGATCTTCACCTTAGAAAGGACTCGCTACTGTTTTACAGACTGCTTTATCAGGAGTATTTTTCTCCTTACATCCTTTCCAAACTCCTTACAGAAATCTTTCCACCTGCTTTTATCAGTCAGCTTTGTCTTTTTACCTCAGTTTCATCTCTTGATATCTCAAATGGTTTGCTCAGGTCAGAAAATGAAACATATGAACGAAATAAAAAATAACCTACTGCTTCAGTGACAGAAGACAACCACAGCCTTTGCAGCACTTCACTTTGAACATCCCTCTGCTCTTTATTCTTTGTCCTTCAGACTGCACTGATCCAGGGAATTTATTTGAACCAACACTGGGTCTCTCCGTGTTGCAGGGCATTCTCTTAGTGACAGACAAAATAGTCTGGAGAAACACAGTGGTCCATGGCCCGTCCTTAGGCAAACATCCACTGCAGGCAAGGTTGGTTTGTTTGAATTTCCAAGGAAAATTAGGAAAAATCCCAGGATTCCTCTGCTCACCTTTAGGCTAAGATGACAATCTTGACGCCAGCAATGTAAATTCCTCTTGGAGCGTTATTTCAGAGTAGTTATTCCCAGTGTGAGCTAGCAGAGCTCAGGTAAGAGTTTTATACACAGGGTAAGAGCCTGGCTGGCACCTTGCCCATCACAGCTCTGTGTTGTCACCAAAGCTGCAGCATCCTAATTGAGATACAGCTCGTCTAGCCATTAATTGCTCTCCAATCCCATCCCCTCCCTCCTCAAACTTCCCCAGCAGAGAGAAAGTTTCTCCAAGAAAGCCAAAACAAAACAATAAACAAACAGAAACAATTAGCACCTTAATGTGCCTTTCCAATACAGGCAGAGAGGGTATTTCCCTTGCTCATCCCCCCTGCACAGTGCTGGGGGTTGCTGTATCCCGGTACCTCCTGGGAAGCTTATTAAGGTTTTTTGGCTGCCCCATCCCTGAGAGTGTCCAAGGCCAGGTTGGACAGGCCTTGGAGCAACCTGGGCTAGTGGAAGGTGTCCCTGCCCATAGCAGGGGTTTGAAGGAGATGAGCTTTAAGGTCCCTTCCAACCCAAACCATTCTGGAATTCTAAGATTAGCCAAGTATTCACGGCAATCACACTGACAGGGTCAAATCTCTGATGACAGGGGAATCCACAGGAGTCAAAGGCAGATGCAGCCGCTCCACAGCTGTAGGTCACCCTTCTCTAATGACTCTTCCCTTCCCAGATGAATCCAGGAAGAATACCCTTCTCTCTCCCACACCCAAATCTGTGCATCTTGGCTATAGATAGGGGTCATAAAAGGGTCAGATGGGTAGATTTATACATACAAACCAGACAGCATTGTAAATGACTTTAGCTCTTACTCAGAGGTTTGTCACCAGAGATTAAAAGTACTGTTCTACCTTCTTTTGTGCTACAGCTTGAAAAAGCTGCAGCCAGGTATGCAGTCGCCAAGGAACAGCACGTCATCCTAAGAGCAAGGAAACACACGGAGCTGCTGCCAACGGGATCACACCGACTGCCTGGACTGCCAAAAGACAAACCACTTCCCACTGCTGCTGAGTTAGTACTTACTGTGAAGTCTCTTATCATAAATCACCTCAGCATGCAAAGTTGCAGGAGCATCTCCTCTCCCAGAAGCCTGTTCTGCTGGGCTCTTACAAGCTTTGTAGGCACTCAGTGTCTCTTTCCCCAAAAGATTTCACATCCACAAATGCATCAAATAGAATACTCTAGTAGCAGCAAAATTAATACATACCTGCAAGGCACTTTCTTTCCCTTCATCAATCAGTTGATTAGTTATTTTTAATTAAAACAGCAAGCTTTGATTGCAGGATTTTAAGCAATAATCCTTGCCACTTTAACTACTGTTTTCTGTGTTTCAGGTGCTGAATTAAAAAACTATTAATAGGACAAAACCAGCAAACCTGATTTTAATTCCCAAACAGCTAGATCCAGATCTCAAGTTTCAACTGCTCTGTTACCCACCTGCATGTTTTAAGTACCAAGAAGCACATACTAACTGGCTAATAGTTCAGTTTTTATTTGTGCACTCTAAGTTTAGGGGGGAAATAGCTGGGCCACAGGAAAAAAAATAATGCTTCATTTTGCCAGAAGTCTGTTAAGTTTATTTCATGCTTGGATGAAGATCCAAAAACAACCTTCATGTGGGACAAATGTTTGGTTTGCCAAACCAATGGGTTTTATATCAGACTTAAAACTGCACTCAGATCAGAACTTACCTTCCTGTTTTCAGATTTTGCTGCTTGGCTGGACAGGGGCCCTGATTCAAACATCAAAACAAAACAGAAAAAAGGAAAGCTAATGTTCATACTATTTTCCTGTATAAGAGCATTTTAGCTAAGGCCTCATTGCCTCCTGAAGTTTACAAAAGCCAGGAAAGGAAAAGTGCAAAGCTAGTGGTTCTATTTCCTTCACCTGTTTGCTAACCACAAGCAGAGTTTTAACAACTCACGTCCCATGTTTAAGGCTGTTCACAAATGACTTCAATCACAGAACTGAGGGGTAAATCTCCATGTGTATCAGGCTGCTAAGCCATGGGAAGACGGAAAACAGCAGTAAGTGAGGGAGACCGGAAGGATCCTACTTTTTAAGGATGTGTTCCACTAAGTGAAAACATACTTCCTGCAGTGTACCGGTGCCAGCAGCAATACATAAGAAACTTACAGAAGTTTATTTTGTAAACTGAGGAAAAAGAACTCAAGCCAACTGCCAACTTCTGTCGGACATCCGTGCTCTTGTATCAAGTGCAAAGCTTCACTCCACAGCACCGTCCCCAGGAACCCACCCAGCACTGCATTGTAGCTGTCCCAGACGGACAGCAACAGCCCCAGGCTACCCCATCAAGTAATAAATGCTTGGATACAAAGTACAGCAACTCAACAGACTTCGTGCTTCAGACTCTCATTAGGGTATAGAAAATCATAGCCTAGAGAGCAGATCTGAGAAACACAAACATTTACACAACTTAAATGATGCTTCACTGGTGGACAGGAGATGAATGGACAATAACTCTGGGCTCACAAAATTGATTGAACCTCTTTTTTCCTGCAAAGTGCACACATGAATGAGCACTTACTTTTAAGATGTTTAGCAGGTTGCTCTAATAACCATTCCCCTTTTGCCAATGGAATTACATACTCTTACACTTTTCCAAATACATGCACGTATTGTCATTTGGAAGTTACAGAAAAAGCAGGATGTGAAAAGCTGTCCTATGAAACTTGGAATAAAAACGTAAGCAAGCCTGATCTAAGTGTCCCTTTACAGGTCTATGGTCATTCTCTTGAAAATTAAGCATGTGTCACCTACAGTCACTGTGCCTTCCAGACAGTGGCATAAGGGGGCCTGATGGATCCACAGCAGCTGAAGCAAGAGGGGAGAGCCAGCAGTCCCCAGCCTGGGAGTAACCTGCCTCAAATTTTGCAAAGCTTTGACACACCAAGAAGTTTAAAGCAGGGTGGATTCCCCCACCATTGCTGCCCATGCCAGGCTACACATGTGACAAGACTGTCACTCCCGCTGCAGTGCCAACACGCTCCCATTGCCTCTTCAGGAGGCTGAGAAATGCACCTCATCCACATTCCGTGACTGACTAGCCATGCAGATCCGGCTTTGCTGGGAAACAGGAGGAGATGGCATCTTCCAGGCAGAACTGAATTTGGAAGAGTTACACAGCAGGAACAGTTTGCATTCATTCCCAGCTTGCTACGTGGGATCCTGAGAACATTTGCTTTACCACTTCGACTATACAGTCTGATTTTATTTTTAAATCTCTCTTTTTCCCCATTTTCCACTCATCAGAAAGCAAAACTGTTCGCAGTCGAAGTGAGAAACCTATTTGCTTAGCACACAGACACCCCAAAGAGCAGCCTGAGACTTTTACATGTCACGAACCTCCTCCCGCCGGGGGCTGGGTGGGAACAGACAAGGAAAAGGTTTCCACCTTAACTTTTCATGACGGGATGCGGGAGCAACCTGCCTCGCAAACACTGGGGCTTCCCCCCACCTCGGCGGAGTCCAAATGACTCAAAGGGAATTGATTTGCATCCAACAGCCCCTTCAACTACCACGCCCCTCCCTCTAAGTTAACATCCACGCAATCGTCATTAATGGCCACTGCTGGAACACGTACGGGGTCTGGAAGGCCGGCGTCTGCCTCTGCCGGCATGTGCCCCCAGATGACACCACCACCACCCCCACGTCTATCCTGCTCTTCCCAAGGTAATCTCATAGCGCTCAGGCTCCAGCGCCCAGAGCTGACCTCACCGTCCATCTCTCAAGTTAGCACAACATCTCAAACACACAGCTCGGATCAGTCACGGGGATAGATAAAATCACTGGGGTGTGCAAAAGGCAGGCAGCAGTCTCACATCCCCTACCAAGCAGGCAGCAGAGTCACGTCACCTGCCGGGGCCCGGGGTCACCCCGCTGGCTCCCGCTGCAATCCCACTCCCAAAGCGTCCGCGGGGCTTTCCGAGCTCGGGAAGGTGTCTCCCCGAGGCTCTGCGGTTACAAGGCAAGGAGCTTCCCGTCTCTCCTCCGCAGGACTCCCCGATGCCTGAAGGGCTGAGGCACTCGGGAAAAGGCAGCAGGGAAGGCACCCGGCATCACTCCGCTTCCCCCAAATGAGCTCGGAAATGAGATGTAACAGCATCCTCTCCCGCGCCAAGTATTACAGGAGCGGAATACTAACGTGTTCCTTTATTTTACCGATTACCATATGCAGATAATAAAGTCTAAACACTGCATTTCTGCACTAGCCCTTGCAAATTAACCCTATATCTCAAAGCGACACGACAACAGTTGAGGTCACCGTCTCTCCTCTGCCTGGCGGCAGGGACCGCTGGGGATGGAGAGGAGGAGAAGGGTGCCTGCCCTCGCTGGAGGAGGCTCTCCCAGCTCCGGCCGCCGAGCCCTGCCCCGGCAGGGTGGGAGTCTGAGCCGAGGCAGCCCGGCCCCCCCGGCTCCCGCAGCAATCCCACCTGCGCATCCCGCCCTCCCCGCCGACTTACCCCCTTCCGCCGGGAAACTTTCGGCCGCGGAGGGGAGCGGGACGGGGCCGGGCGCGGGGGCCGCCGCCCTCTGGCAGCGCGGCCGGCGGGGGCGGCTCCGGTGCCGGCGGGTCCGTGCGGGAGCGGGGGCAGCGCCGGCTGCGGCGGTGGCTGCGGGGCCGGGGGGGACCCGGCCGAGCTGCCCCCACCCCCGGGCCGAGCTGCCCCCACCCCGGCGCTGCCGCGGCTCCGGTCGGGGGGCGCGGGCAGAGCGGAGCTGCGCTGCGGCGGAGCGGCTGCTCACGGCCGCCTCCCCGCATCGGCAAACGGGAAAAAAAAGGAAGGAAGGGAGGGAGCGGGGGAGGAATGAGGTGGGGGGGAAAGGCAGCAAGCGTTTGCGAGGGCTCCGGGCATCCCTGACTCGGCACACGGTCCTCCGCCAGGATGGAGCAGCCAGCTCCCTCGCAGCTCCACCGCCCTCCCGGTTCCTCCGGCCACAGCACGCCCAGGGCAGGGCTGGCACGGCACACCGCGCCAGGGGCTCGGGGCGCTCTCCCTCCCTCCCTCCATTCCTCCCTCCCGACACGGGGCGCCCGGCAGCGCTGCGCTCCCAGCCCGAGCGGGGGATGCTCCGCCGCGCCAGGCGAGGAGCCTCCGGCAAACCCGCTCTCGGCACTTACTGAGCCCAACTCCGGACCGACACGCACCGGCTGCCGAGTCTGACTGCTTGCTGCTGGTGCCTTACCCCAAAATGCCACCTGTAGGCCTTTTTCCAGGGAGGATCAATGTCTCGGCTACCATCCGCCTGAATTCGGGGGGCAAAGCTTCAGGGGGGAATCAGCACCGTGGGACCTGCTGGCTGTCCGGGATGCGCAGCGGGGCAGCCCCGCTGCAGGTCCCGCTTAAACCCGAGCCGAATTGCACCCACTGCAGCAACATAAGAGGCCCTGAAGGGGCAAACCTCCGGGTGTTACCTTAAAGCAGCATATACCTTCATTTCTTAGCAAACAAACTCCACGTTGATTGAGCCATTCGTCGCCGGTGCAAGGGAGAGACCTCTCACAGGGGAGCAGCAGCTAAACCACTGCCGGCTTCAAACGCAAATGTTCACTTTTTCACCCTGCCCGCGCTAGTCATCTCCGAGATGGGACAGGACAGGCTCTCCTAGGCCCCCTCACTCCTGGAAGAGAGCTTTCCTAAGCAACCTTAGCGAAGTGAATACAAAACGCGAGTTTGCCTCTTTAATCACACCAAACTCCCCTCCCCTCTTGCCTTCAAACCCCTTTATTGGGTTCACCTGTGCTCCTCCCTCAAACTTCTGCGGGCAACTCCATCTGCAAAACCACCAACACCTTTCTGTCAAAGCTTTTATAAAGGAAAATAATCACTCCTGACCTTTAAGTACAGATGACCATGTAAATCTTGACTGTCTCAATATCATCTCAGATCCAAATGGCAAAGTAGATTTATGAACCACTGAGCTTACCAAGTATTTTCAGACGAACCTACTAATTCCTTTGGAATCCTAATAGACAATCCTAGTCTTCAGAAGGACTCGGATTATATTTCTAGAGTACTGAGGAACTCTGACACTGCATATTAAAAAAGGAGCACAGTTTAATCCGATGCAAACGGGATGCCGCCAACTATTTTATACTGAAGTGCTTCTCCCCTTGACGGCGCCACATCCGCCGCAGCATCCTCCGCTCGCAGCCCCTCACTCAGCCGCGCTCGCTGTTCCCAAACTGGGGCCAGGAGCCACCCGGGCGAATGACTTTGCTCCTCCCCGCACCTGCTCCCTCACGGGGCTGTGGCTCCCCAGTTCGGGCGGCCTCGCTGTTAATTAAAGGTGCCCTGACTCACCACGGGGACCCCCATCCCATCTCATCCTGCCCCTCACCTCCGACTCGCTGCCTCCGCCCGCCGCGGGTCCCGGGCGGGGGCCGGGCCGAGCCGTGGGGCTGCCAAACGCGGGCGGAGTGTGCCCCCGTCTCGGCTCGGAAGGACGGCGAACTGCAGCCGCAGGCATCGGCCGCTCGCTCGCCCTCTCTCCTGCCTGCCTGCCCAGGACCCCGGCGGTGCGGGCATCCCCCACCCGCGGTACCCCCGGCGGTGCGGGCATCCCACACCCGCGGTACCCCCGGCGG
>JAWWTY010000158.1:4185273-4200736 GCA_035222235.1 Margarornis squamiger | reverse complement strand
CCTGTCCTTGCTGTGCTGCCCCCAGGGCTGGAGGCAGCTCTGCAGGTCTCAGGGGTCTCACCTGGGGGGGCAGAGGGACAGAATCACCTCCCTCGAATTGCTGCCCACACTTCATTACAGAATAGAGAAAAAAAGCTAAAATTTGAAAGCTAGAATACAGCTATTTGGAAGCAGCAGGTGGGATAGGAAAACTGTTTCTATTTCTTATCCATTCCAGTTTAGCTACAGAAAAAAAACTTCGGAGGCATCGTGTTGTCACACCAACAGCAAACAAAGCATGGCTGTCACGAGCCAGAGGCATCACAATGTATATCAAAATTAAGAGTTTAAGCTTATTTCTGCTTGGTGATTCTGTTGGCTGCTCTGTTTTAGTATCTAGATGCTTTAATTGAGCTGCCCTAGGCATGTACAAATACCCAGAGAGCGTCTAACCCACAGCACTTCAAGAGCTGAAATAGTCAAGTGGCTGGAAACACAGACAATGTGAAATCTATGGTGCATCCATTTGTTGCAGAGTAGAAACCACAGGACAGACAGACAAACAAAGTCTTTTAATTAAGACTCCATTTTTACTGCAGTGTGTTTGCTCATAGTTGGAAACCTCTGGGTCTGGTTAGTGAGGTGTTGGATGCACCATACAAAGAGACTACCTGCTCCCACTGGGCTATTTGCAGTGCTAACTACTTGGCCATGGCTGGAAATCTGAAGTTCAGCTGTGGTATTAACCCTGCTCCTACACAGAGAGACACAAACAAACACGAAAATCCAAACCTTCTAGCTTAAAAGCAGCAAATCTCCTGGAAAGGACACAAAACTGTGAAATCTGAAAAATCAACTGAAGGCTGCCTCAGCAGCTCATGGGAAATCACAATTCAGCTTAATAGGCTTTATTAATCTTTTTTTTGGGGGAATTTAGTATTAAGCTTTAAATTTTTAATTACAAGAAATACAGATAAGTCAGATCTGCAGGTAATAAGAATTCACAGCTGGAAATAATCTATTCTTCATTTCATTTAGTAGTTTGTCTCAAATCTCTTCAAACTTCTTGTTTGTCCACTGCTGACATACAGGTCTAGGACAAATATTTGGGTTTGTCACTTGAAAATCCTACTGATAGCACAGGATTTCCAATGAAAACCAGTCAATACAAAATGGGAAAGACAAGTTTGAGGCATTTTCTGCACATCATAAGAGTATTTGAAATGCTGCCTGGAAGGTTTGGATTACTGAAAGTGCTCTGATCTGAAGCGTTTTAGCTTATCAAACTAGATGCATTTGCCATTAAAAAGAGCCATCAGGAACACTTCAGTGTTGGAGAATCTGTGGCATCACAGAACTGTGGTGTCAGGAGAGACGTTTTTACACCATCTAACTTGTTTTTTCACCCAGGATAAGCTATCCTGCATGTTCTAAAGGAACAGCAGCATCTCTGGAGAATCTACCCCTAGGAAAAAAAAACCCAAAACAACTAAATGCAGTATTTAATTCCTCACTGCTAAAATACTGCACTTGTCTCAGCATTTCAGTTTCTAGACAGAAAGGCTTGCTGGTTTGTGGTTTTTTTCCATCTGAAATAGAGAACCAGCTACCATTAAGTTTCTTTTGTATTACCAGTGTCTTAACACAACTCGTGACTTGTTATTTTCAGGTAAACCACAAAGGAATAGTTCCTTCCTTTTCACTGCATGGCATAGTTCAGGCTTGCACTTTTTCTCCTGTTCAGCCAGGAGGTGCAGCCTCAGGTACGAGAGCTGGATGTGCTATCCCCCCAAGAAATGCAGCCTCTAAAGTATACAGATATAATATCACCTCGATCGAACTACAGGAACTAGATCTGGCTGCATAAACTTCCCTGAAAGGCGACCAACTTTTATCATCTGCATATTTATTAGCAATGCCATCATGCTTTATTCAAAAGGATTAGTACAGACAGTTTACAGCACCGGGAACAGATCTCTTAAAGGGATGTCATGCGTTGTTCAGTCACACGCTTCAGAACAGTCTAAACACACTGTGTCATTGCCATTGCTTTTATCATCTACACTTGTAATCACCTGAAAACTTGCCCCAAATTTTGAGACAATATTTTTTTCCATAAAGCTCTTGATTGGCATTAATTATCTCTCCTGCTGTTTCAAAGGAGAATCTCAACATTAAAATACCATTGCTTTCTAGTCTGGATAAGTGTTCTAGCCAGTCTGCCAGCAGTGAGCTGAAGCCCTACCATGGCAGTGAAGCTCTGCCAGCCAGACCAAAGCTCCCTGTGTATAAACAGGAATATCCACAGAGATTTAACAGTAGGGGCCAAGTGATCGTAAGGACACATTATCTAAACGCAGGCTGGAGAGTCATTCTTGCAGGTTTCCTTCTCCAATGCACAAAAACCTTTTGAAAACTACCTCTGTTAAATTCCCAGCCACACCAACTCCTCTGCAGGCAAACCCTTAGGAATTTGCTGTTGTTGTTCTTCCACAAACTGAGCTGTAATGGCTGGAGAAGACAGATATTGCTGCTGTAACACCTCTTCAGCTCAACATTTTGCCATTAACTATCACAAGCCCTTTTACTCTACAACAGCTGCTGCAGACACTTGGGAATGCTGCAAGGCACTGGTTCTGCTTTCACCTGTCTGACACTGGCCCGGAACAGACCCGATAACCTCGGGGTGATCAGATCAAGACAAACTGAAGGAGTTTTTAGAAATAGTTCAAGTTCTCCAACATTAATATAATTGATTTTTAACTGGGAGAATAGAAAATCAATCTTTTCCAACTACTTTACCTTGACACAAAGCCAGGGGTGGCTTTGCTGAGGGCAGGACAGTGGAGGAAAGGTGAAGGAGCAGGGGAGGAAGAACAGGCGCAGGAGTAGCAGCTCTTCTGGGATCAGTGCAGGTGCACACCCATCTGTGAGCACCAGGAACACAGCACTCATCCCAACACACTGCCCAGAAACTGGCCCCTGCTTCTAGGAGATCAAAGGTCCCTGGGGGTGCCCAGAAGGGAATTTGGATCAGGCGTCAAATCACAGTCACAGAATCACTGAGGTTGGAAAAGACCCTGAAGATCATCAAGTCCAACCATCAGCTCAGCACAACCACCACGTTCACCACTAAACCATGTCCTCGCAGCCACACATTTTTGGAACGCCTCCAGATGTGACTCCACCACTGCCTTGGGCAGTCTGTCCCAGTGCTTTACAACCCTCTCTGTGAAGAAATTTTCCCAAATATCCAATCTAAACTTCCCCTGCCACAACCTGAGGCTGTTTTCTCTTGTCCTGTCACTTGCTAAATATACCAAAATAAACTCTGAGGAGGAAAAAAAAAGGTAATAAAAAGTAAACAGTCAGGTTGAGTACAAAAGGAATCCATTGTGGCCCCTATTAAAACTAGAAAAACACAAGAGGAAAAAGGCTCAGCTGTGAGCAAGTAGCAGAGTACTGCACAGAGGCTCAGTCTGCCTCTCCAAAGGAAAACACTTTGTATGTGTTATTTCTGATATCATTGTCTGCTTTGGCTTTTAGGAAAATGCATTTTCCTAAATTTATGAATTTGAGAGTTTTGCAACACTTAAGTCTATGGAAAAGCATCTTGAACTCTGATCACTAAAAGCATCATTATCCTCTTGACTGAACAATTTTTATGATTGTTACCGAGATTCTAAAATCTCTTGGTCCCTTGCCCATGGTTTCTGGAAGGAAAAGTCAGTTGTTTTATAGTGGCACATGTCCAGCTGCCTCTCCTTTCAGCCACACTCCTCTCCCATTCATCACAGCCCTGATACTCTTCCCACATCATCACTATTTTCTTCTTGTCCCTAGCAAAACACACTGATACACACTAGCCCTTTTCTCCTTGAATATTCAGGAAAACTGGGGGGGGTTTGTTTTTGTTGTTTTTTTTAATACTCTCGTCAAAGACACACCATCACAGTGCTCAGTGGCTGCTTGACATTAGTTAATCCCATCATCTAATTAGACTAAACTGTAGTATGAAAGAACAGAGTTTATTCATTAATCTTCCCATTCCCTAGACAAGTAAAAAAATCTGAAATCAATACCAATGGTGGAAAAGCTTTGTGAAGAATACTAAAGATATCAAGGTGTGCCAATATTTTTCAATCGACCTGTGTGAATTAGAGCAAAAATAGTTGGATATGCCCAATATTCATGTGTGAGCAGGCAGATAATATTTAATAAAGTAAAAGATTTCTACAGCTACTTCATTAAAATTCAGATGTTAAATACTGCTTTATAGCAGGTACTAGAATCTTTGTTAGAGCCTCTGTTTTCAACATACATGTCATGGTTTATGCAAATGGCCAGGTGCACACAAGTCATACAAAAAGCTTGTCTTGGCTGTGGGTGTATTTGGGTTGTGTTAGATTCAGCAGATCAAAATGAAGAAAAACATCTCCATTGACATTGTTCACAGGAGCACACAACAAGAACGGGCTGACATCAAAGGCAGAAAGACAGTCTCTGGTTAGATCCTGGAATAATATTTTCAACCATGAAGACAGCAAAGTCCTGGAACAGATATGCCAGGGAGACTGTGGGATTTCTGTCATCCTCTCAGGAACAAAATAAGCTGAGTAGATCTGGAATGGAGGCAACTTTGAAAACCTCTTACTTTTTGAGTACTCCTTTTCTGCAACTGCATGAATCTCTACATCAAAAGGAGTTTTAAGGAAGGTGTTTGCAGGACAAGAAACCTGCCGAGTATCCGAGCTACTGGAACCCACAGCAACGTAAAAGTTTTTCATTTTTATAGTTTCCTTTTCATTACCCATAGTTTTCCACCTCTACAGGACAACTTTTCACAGCTCAGTCTAGAAATCACACCAGACCAAAGGCAATTCACATTAAGGTCCATGCATTTTTAAAAGTCTCTGTAGTTCTGGTTTCCAAAGATGTAGTCAATTTTCCAGGGAGCACTTCGAAGTAAGACAGTATTTGCTAAAATAATTTCATGGCAAAGATGCCTTCTCATGTTTATACATTAAATCATGAAAACGACAGCTACATATGGCATCCAAGAGAACTGAATACATTAAATTTCTTGTTTTGACATATTTTTGGTATGAAAAGAAGGAACCAGTATCTTCACAGGAAACAATTTGAAGTCAAGAGCTACCCACCACTAAGAACTCAATCCTGCAATCCTTGCATTCCCAGTGTCTCCTTTGAACCTTCCATTCACCTTTGAAATTCCTATATCAAAGCAAAGTTTGTATCTTAAAAAATCTTCTTCAATTATTCTGAAACTTAGTTAATAGAATCACCCTCTACACCCAGCACAGAGACTGGCAATACAGTGGCACAGCAGGAGTTTGAAGGTTGCTGAAATGAAATTACTATTCTAATGATGATTACTTTGCTGTTGTGCCTGTTAACACAATGAACGTTTGGAGAGGCCGATGATCCTTGAAATTTGTTGTTTCACTGTTATCGGAGTTACCGGAATGATTTCTGAGTGTGGGGTCATTTTTCACTATTACTCATATAGAAAACATATGCCTGAAGTTAAATGTACAAGAGAAAAGAATGCAGTTGGGAATTTCAGAATGCCACAATGTCTTGGCTGAGAGGAGAAAGCAGACAGAGAAACATGGATATTCAGAATCAAGTGCTTCTCAAAACTCTCACCTTCAAAACAAAGCAAATCTCAAAGTATTGCTCTAAGGCTTCAAGTATCAGAGCGAAATTAAAAGCAAAGATGTGAAGTGCTGTACCACGTCACACAGTGATAACCCACAGCTTGTTTACTGGGGCACCTCCAGCCTCTGGGGCAGGGCTTCACCTGCTCCCCCTCCCAGTGCCCCCTGCCCCACGTCTCCACCTTCCCCCTGAGCCCGTGCTCTGCTCCCCACCACTTTCCTGCTGTAGCACTGATGCTCCAAGCTACACACCGGCACATTCCATGCCTTGCCCACCCTTTTATTGGTGATGGCAGTGCCTGAACGTGGCATCACGACTGCTGTTTGCTGTGGTAACCTCCCTGCGGCCAACGATTCCCCTCTTACTCAGGCTTTTTGGCTTTAATGACCGAGGTGGATGATTTTTGTTCCTTAATCCCCTGGAGAATTCCCCCGTGGGTACTTTACAGTGCCACAGCACACGTGAACAGGGCTATGGTCACCTCAGTGCCTGGCAGCCTGGCTGGCAGCTGGCACAGCAGTGAATGCCCCTCCATACATTCTGGCACAGCATGAACAGTTTGAGAGGGCTGAATATTCCCTGAGTCTGCTGTGCAGATCAGTGCCCCATCTGACAGGTTAAGAGGAAAAGAGGGAAGAGCCCTGCTATGTGAGAAACATCTGAGCCTGCAAAATATAAGGGAAAGGAGGTACAAGAAAAGGACAAAAGCAGTTCCAGCTAAAGGGCCAGCAATTCATGTGTGGGTTACCACACAAAGGTAACCTGCGTCTGATCAAGCAGCTGTCTGCTTGCCTGGGTGTCTGTGCAGTTGGGAAAGAAGGGTGTGGGGAGAAATTTCCCCTTAATCCAGAAAAGGAGTCTGGCCATCATCAAAATGCCATTAATTAACATACTGTGAAGGCAACACCCCTAAGCAGGGGTGGGGATTATACAAGTTAGTAGGTGACCAAACCTAGGCAGAATGGTAGATTTTTCGTGGATAAAAGGGCTGGACCACGCCGGGTTTGACACTGCTGGCCAGAGCAGTGCTAGTGCTGGGCTACCAGGGTGGCCTTGGTCTGCCCTCCAGGGGAATGGCGTGCTGAGACCAGCACAGTCTTACCTGGGCACTGGGAAGGACCATGCTCTTCTGCCTAAACATCCAGAATGAAATTTTAGGCTGTTTTTCCAAGTTGCCTAGGCTCCTGGTTGTAGACATATCTGAGAAATGCCAAAGCTGATACAAAGCTGAGGCAGCTGCTGTTTCAGGACCTCTGAAGGCATTGCTCGTGCCCTGAAGTGCTCTTTCATTTCTGTCAGGGCATCCAAATGGCATTCCTGACATTGCAGGAGTGTGACACTCACCTTTTAGCACCTGCAGTGTGCTGCTGATCTCCTCCAGGGCAGCGGCTCAGGTGAGCAGAGTGTACAGAGAGGTGAAGGCACCGATTTACCCCTTGACAGAGAGCAGACTGTGCTTGTGTCTTCAGTGTGGAAAGGTATGGGTTAACCCTGACACAGGCTCTAACAAGGCTGTTGGATGTGCCTTTTCCCAGGCAAGGCTGCAGAAGAGGAAAGGTCTGAGGAGCAGGGAGTGAGAGCAGACAATGCTGAAATGAGTGGCCGTGTGCGGGCAGGGCAGGAGGTGTGGGGAGGCAGAGACTCTGACTGCCAGGAGCTCACCTAAACACTGGAGCTGGCCTGAAACACACAGGAGACTAAAGAGAAAGGACCTGCCTAACAAAGTCCTGCTACTGGATTTTGGAGAGGTTTCAGTATTACCTGGAGGAACAGGAGGAAGAACACCCCCTCACAAGTGAATTGCTGATTAATCAGAGAAGACAAATGCCAGCCTTCCTGCTGTAATGAGGAGAGGCATCTTCTAACACTTTGCTCCTACACTTGACACTCTCCGTGGTACCTCAGGCTGACAGACCACAGGCTTACTCCGTTTTTGTAGAGCAAACATCAATACAGATTAACACTTTCTAAAAGCTGTCATGCACCAGTACCAGACACAATGTCCTCTTTTCTGACCTCTATAAGAAACAAACTTCTAAAACACCGTATCTTGCTGGATTTTAAGAAGAGATAGAAATTAAAACTCTATATACAGCTGATAAGGACAAACACAAAAAGGGAAAGTGTGAAAAACCTTAATCCTGATAAAAGTTAAGGTAAAAATGAACATTGAGATGATGGGAAGGAAATGTTCAAATACAGAAAAGGGATGGAAAGGGTGATTGTTGAACCCTGGAGTATATCACATGGCAAGAATTTTTTGAAGAATCTTAATATAGAGATAAAGGAAATTTTCCAGATTGCAATGGCAGCTCTTGCCTGTAGAACATTGTGTCCACGGAGAGATACTTATAGGATGCTTTTTTCTGAAACTAAAAGACTAAAAGATAATTAATACACTATTGTGGAAGATAGAAGGTACACTTCAAAAACAGCCTCTTCTTCTCATTGCCTCCATCAGCTGACTTCCTGGAGTGCTCCATTTGTCTTTAAGTGTACTCTTAGAGAATCCTGTCGAAGACTTAAGAGCCCTCAGTACCATCTTTTCATCTTCTTACCCTGCTGCCTGTTTTAGGCATCTGCAGCACAGTCACATGCTTGGACTAAAATGTCACATCTCTGCTCCTCCTGCTTTGCAGACTCTACCCTTCTCAGTACTCAGGTGGGTACTCATTCCTCTTGCAGCACATCACTTAGACTTCTGGGATTTACAGTCTAAAGTGTGGTTTAGTTAGTTAGTTAGTTAGTTTTTATTTCTGCACAATAAACAATTGGGAATTGAGATAATAAATGATGTGTGAAACATTCACTAGCTGCAACTACATAGTCTGAAACTCCTCGTGGGTGACCACAAAGCTTGGAACATCCCAGAAACGGTGTGGCCAAGCACATGGATCAGCTGCCTGATGCTTGGTCTACATCTCATGTATGTCTTCTCTCACTGCTGTGCCATTTTCTCTGACTCTTCCATCTGTGCCACTGGTGGTTTCTCCTCACTCCTTTCACCACTTCTGGAACTTCCTTCTCTCTCCCCTTCTTTCCCTTCCCCACTGTTGCTGTACTCACAAAGAACAGGGAAGAGAAATAGTGAGATGAGAAGAGGCAGAGACAGGCACCAAAGTGATGAGTGGAAATAAAACACTTGGTTAATTTTACCTTGATGAAGTAATTGGACCAGAATCAAGTTTAGGAAAGAGCTTCTTGGACTCCCTTCTGCCACACTGCTTCAAGACAAGCCCTGCAGAAGGGAGCACAGCAGTAACTATTCAACCACAGGAGGTTCTATATATTCACTGTGTATTTAAAAGGATCTTTATGATTCTGGCCTAGAAGGAACCATTACACTGTCTAATCCCTGACTGCAGAATTAGCCCCAGGTGCTGAGGGCAGGGCTGAGCTGTGTGAAGCTTGGCTCAGGAGAAGGGCATGCAATTCTCTCAGGCATTGACTGTTACACTTAGAGTACTGATTGGCTATTAATCTTAAAAGCAATTCATCTTTCTCATGCTTATTGATTAAAAAAGTGTGGAGTCCTTGACAGTAACATTGCTATTGACCTTGGGATTTCTGTTGTAGTTGCCAAAAAGGCAAGATAAGCCACACTTGCCTCCAGCTGCTCTGTCAGGAAGCCTAACTGGACTCCCATGTTTCAAGATTTTGATTTTCTGTGATAACATGGAAGAAGAATTAGTGTGGCTGGCACAGCACAACCAGAGCAGCTACAATCCCCTTGCTGTATTTCAGGTGAGTAGTCCTGTGAACTTATACCACCTCGAAATAAATGGAATTGCCTGCTGTGTCAGAGATGTTTATCTCTAAGGAATGTTGCTTTTATTGGAAAAGCTGAGTGAAAGGAGCTCTCTCATGAATCTGAGAGTGGAGATTAGACTTGTTGCCTTTAGATTAAACCTCTCCTAATTAACCTTCCAATTAACCTCACATCACTCCTTTGAACAAGACCATAAATACAAATGATACTACATTCCCTTTTATAAAAGAAAAGCATTTGCTAGATAGAATAATGATATACGACCATAATCTACAGGGAATTAGCAAGAGTTTCAAATTCTGCCATCAGTCTCCAGGAAGAACAGAGAAGGCACAGCTGCTACAACAAGCACAAAACACAAAGCATGGTATTTTCTCATCAAAGTTTTGCCAAGTGAACTCTGAGATGCAGGATCACTTGAAAATACTGCCTGCATTTGCCAGGTTTAAAGAAAACCTGAGTTGAAAAACTATGCCATGGAGAAATTAAGG
Organism: Margarornis squamiger; assembly: GCA_035222235.1. Taxonomy (NCBI): domain Eukaryota; kingdom Metazoa; phylum Chordata; class Aves; order Passeriformes; family Furnariidae; genus Margarornis; species Margarornis squamiger. Next base: position 4,190,815 of record JAWWTY010000158.1, on the reverse strand, counting down.
AAACAAAACAAAACCTAACCAACCTAGTATCCATGACAGGAATCAATGAATCTGCAACAAGAAGGCAATGCTCCAAATAAAATCTTCCTCTCCCTCGTGTGAGGAGGAGCAGTTCTACTCCAGGGGACATTTTTTAAGTGATTCCTATCATGCTGAAATATCATTTTCTTCTTCTCCCATCCTCACCCAGAACAGCACCTATCTTTTTGCCTCCTCCAAGACTTTTTCTTCACATGAGAAAAGTTCTTTCAGTAAGAGACAATGTTCTGGGGAATGTATAGGTAGTGAGAATGGATATTTTTTTAAAAATGGTAAAAACTCAGTGCAAACTTTCTGTCTGTGAACTTCAATTTAATCAGTACTAATTTTCTTTTTCTCACGTTTGGGGCTGTATATCAGTGTGGCAGGTTGACCTTGGCCAATCGGCCACCCAGCCCCTCTATCAGTGCCCTCTGCAGCCACAAAGGGGAGAGAGAATAAGATGGAAAACAACTCGTGGGTTGGGATAAGGCAGTTTATTGAGGCAAAACAAATCAAAGCAAAGCTAAACAAAATAAAAAATAACAAGGTTTCTTCTCTACTTCCCATCAGCAATGATGCCCGGCCACTTTCCCCAGGTCAGGGCTTCAGCACACATAATGGTTTCTTAGCAGGCAGCCATTGGAAACTACAAACAGCCCCCCTTTCTGCTCCTTTCTTTGGCTTTTATATCTGAGCTGACATCCCGTGTTCTGGAATATCCCTTTGGTTAGTTTGGGTCAGCAGGCCTGGCTGTGTCCCCTCCCAGGATCTTGCCCTCCACTGGGGAAGGGATGTCACAGTGCTGATGCTGTGCCAGCCCTGCTCAGCAGCAGTCAAAACACTGGTGTGTTGTCAGCACCCTTTCAGCTCCAAATGCAAAGCACAGCCCTGAGAGAGCTGCTGTGGGGAAATGAACTCCAGCTCAGCCAGAGCCAACACACAGCGCCTTTGGATTCAAAGGGTTTCACCACTACATCATGTTGCTGAACAAGGTTCTTGTGTAAATGGCTTAGAGTGGGCAACAGTGGTTGCCAGAGTGGCAAAAGAACCTGGGTAGGTTAATGAGGCACTAACAGGACCATCCTCTGCTCAGCGTTCATAGTCAGTGCCCAGACTGCAGGTTCAGCTCCACATCCTCCCTGAGGGACAAACAGAACAGTGCCAAGGAAATCTGCCACCCCCATCCAAACTACAACCCTGACCTCATTGACACTGCCCTGCTCCATCCTTTGAGAACTCACATTCCTCTGCTGGGCTTGAGGGAAACACAGGAAGACCTTTCATGTCAGATTGTTTTTAAGACAACACTCCATTGGCCAAACCAAGAGCACATACCCCAATTCTGGTATGCTCATTTAAGACTAATTCTGTTGACTGTACCTGTTCTTCAGCCTGCAGCAAGACACAAGGCATGCTTCCTCAGCTCTCTTCCTAGAGATGTCCTGCACTCTCATGTATAAATCTCTCCTTAAGGATCTGTCTTCCTCCTCCCACCACCTTACCAACTTCATTTATAGCCCTCCTTTAGGTACCCGTGAACTGGCAAGTCTCCATTTAAATTAAACACTACTAGCCAGTGTGTCTTTCTTGTGTCACAGTAGCAATTGCTCAAAAGATTTAGGTTTGCATTAGCTTTTTTAACATGTATTTGTGTACACAACTTTCACTTCTCTTTCAGGACTAGAAGTAGCAATGCCAAACTCTTAGCAAGAGAAGAGAGGTTTTTCACTAAAATCCATCTCACAAAATGTTCCACTTACTTTCTACAGCAAAAGGAACTAGCAGTGCACATAACTCTACAGAAGAATATAAATATTACTCAAGCTCCAGGAAAAGGTAACAATCTTTAAATATCTCACTGATTTTTTGGGCAGCACTCTAGCAACGCGTAACCTTGCTTCATCTTCCCACACAATAATTCAGAATGTAGGAGTGTATTTTTTTCCTCTTCCCTAAGTTGCAATTCAAGCCAGGAATGTTGTATTCTACAAAGAAGAGATGCTAGGATACACCACTGTGCTACCACAATACCTTTCCAAGAACAGACACCTGCACGTGCACACAAATAACCACCCTTACACAGGCACTGTGATTTCTGAATGCTAGGATAAAGCTGAGAATGAAAAGCAAGCAAGAAAGAAGAGAAAAAAAATATCTGTTTCACCAAGAAATCTAATCTTCCGTTTGTTCTTTTCAGTAGAAAAGAAGTTCTCATTTTCCTGCAGCCTCAAGTTCTCTGGTAAATTTGTGTCTCTCGATTGAATTCGTAACTACAGGTCTAATTTAACAACATCAGAGCCATTAAAACTGGCAGAACAGCTTGAAATTCAGACTTTTCAAAGAACACGTGTAGTTCACCTGACAAAAACAGTGACCACAGGTTGCTGAAATAGCTGAGAAAAGAAAGAATACCTGCAGTTAAACAAGCCCCTTAGTCCTGGGCTCAGCACTAGAGCTGAAGGCAAACACGTAGGGGAAAGCTGCTCTCCCAGTCTGTGGAAGGTGCTGAGCAGGATTCAGTCAGCCAAAACCTGCTAAAACAGGGATTCAGGTGGAAAACAAGGCTATAACTTCAAAGAGTGTCTGTAAATATTTACAGCTGTTTTTTCAAGCTCTGGCACTTAAATAAATGGCCAGAAGTAAAAGAAAGTTTGTATTTGCGTGTATTTTTAGAATCTTTTATTTCCCAGAATCAGAGCTTTGCAAGGAGCTCCAAAGATGCAAACAAGCATCCTATCAGTCTAATACTTGCAGAGCATCAAGCAAGAGGATTGAGTGTTCACTAAGAACAGAAACAAATGCAGTGTAATGCTTTCAGCCAAAGGAAAAATAAAGTTAATGAAATATAATTAGTTAATAAACATTCCATGGGGGCAGGTTTTTGTCATTCATTAGCATTCAGCTAACTTGGGGCATTTTAAAAATTTACAAAACAAATACAGAGGAAAAAACCCCAAATTTTCAATGGGAGAGGGGCCCTCCAGGATGCCACTGTAACCAAATTCAGAATTCTGCTTATCCTAAAGAACAGAGACTAAGCCCTGGCTCTTGCAACTCAGAATCACAGATTATCATAGAATCATGGAATGGTTTGGGTTGGAAGGGACCTTAGAGACCATCTCATTCCACTCCTCTGCCAGGGGCAGGGACACCTTCCACTAGACCAGGTTGCTCCAAGCCCCGTCCAACCTGGCTTTAAACATTTCTAGGGATGGGGCAGCCACAATGGCATTATTAAAAAAGGGTGTCCATTGTTTAGTTCTGGAGTTTGCCCTTGTGAAACTCATGATGTACTTCTGGATGTAGACAAAATCATGCATCCAGACTGTGTAGGAGCGTGCACAGCGTCACCTCTTGCCACTAGTTATCTCAGTCTCAGAAATCCTCTTACAAGGCTATTGTCTGTTTTAAAGTCTTTCACTTTTCCTTCCTGAGGCTATTTTTGCATTTCTTTGTAGGTTCTCTCTGATCTTAGTCTGCCTTTTGGGCTGAAGGTTTCATCTCATTGCTTCTCAGGGGAATGTACTATTTGTGCTAAACTGATAAATGATGGCCATAGATAGCCATTTACCCAGACTATGCCACAGAGCTCTTACTGTAAATGCAAAGTTTGGGCTGGATTAAGGACAACCAAACACAGTTTTCATACATTTATGCATTATTTTTATGTCTACTTGTGGCAGGAGGGCCTACCCAATAAATGCAAACAGTGCAAGCTCTCTGTGGTGAGTTACCAGCACCACCATGGTAATGTTTTTTAGAGTTGAATTATACTAAAACCAGCCTGGTTTGCCAAACTTCAGACACACATCCTGCTTTCTGAAGCTGGATGTGACAGATAAGCTGGTAGCTGGCCTGTAAATTTGAGATGAGCAGTCAACCCCTTTATACTATAGAAGTCCTGTCTCCTTCCATGCATCAGGTTCTTCTGACACAACCCTTCTAGGGTGTGTGTGTGGAGATTCCTCCCTTGGGTGGGGTCACCACCTAAGGACGCTCCTCGAGGCTGAGGGAGAGAGATTTCCCCATGAGCCTTGGTCGGGCTGAGTTACATCAATAATTATAATAATTATTTCTTTTTGCTAGCTTTGATATAATTGCTTCAGTACAGTGCACTGTCTTGTCTTATACTACACTACCAGTAGTTTTAGCATTTATATTGTGTAGTAAATAATTCTGATTAGGATATTTTGTCTGTTCACTATCTGATTATTTGTAATAAGTGATTCATTTTAGATAAATATTCTCAGTTTACCATTACTAAAACCGGTAGGACAAAACTGGTTCAATCATACCTCTGCAATTCCTTAAATTTAAGTACTTGTCAAAATCTGAGGCTAAGATTGGGCCATTTCTGCACCTCCTGACTCAGTGGCAAGGCTTCTTTAATAAATTTTGTCTAAGCCTTCCACTCCCACCTGTGACACTACTTATTATCGACTTACTTTTGTGTAATGCCAATAGGAAATGAGATCACTAAACCAGTCCTGTTCCAAACAGACCTCCCATGCTCAAGATCAAACGGAAATTAAATAGTTCTGGTTTTGTGTCTTTCTTTTTAAGGACAACTACAGTATGTATCATAAACAAGTATAGCACAGCCAATGTGATACTCAGGAGAAAAAGCAAATGAATTTGTCTCCATTTCCAACAAATAGGGAGAATTCTAACTTTGTTTTCTATGCAAACCAAAGAGAAAAGAGAGAAGGTGCTTAGCACTTTCTGGGCTGTAAGTTCCACACTTCACTACTGGCCAGTCCTCAGACCATGGAATTATTTACACTTCCCTTTAGACATTTAATGGCTTCAGCTGCTTCTGAAGTAAGATTTGCTATAAGATTAAACTACTAAAAAAGACAGACCATCCCTGGCCCCCAATAAAACAGGTAATGCTCCAGTATCCAAAGCTAAAATACAATAAACACCTAATATATAAGGAAAGATTACCTGTTCTTATGAATCTTTTGGAAACTCTGCTGACCTATTGAGTTGAGGATACAAAGGAATACTTCTTTATTGAATGAAATTTGATCTTCCTTACAGTTTACCACTTTTTAATTCCTTTTTCTAATCAGCTCCCATATTCTTCCATCCATATTCATCTTAGAAAGCAACTGCCAGGCTATTCCCATGTGAATGGTGGCATCACCTCTGCACATTCATAGCAATGCCTGTGTCTCTGATCATGATAAATCACAGAATCACAGAATGCTTTGGGTCGGAAGGGACCTTAAAGCTCATCACATTCCAACCTGATACCAAGAGCAGGGACACCTTCCACCAGCCCAGATTGCTCCAACCTGACCTTGGACACTTCCAGGGATGGGGCAGACACAGCTTCTCTGGGCAACCTGTGCCAGGGCCTGCCCACCCTCACAGGGAACAATTTCTCCCAATTTCTTTCTGAAACCACATTGGCTTTCAGGCAGTTCTTCTGCAATAGAGGGTACTAATCTGTTCAAAAGTATTCTTGCAAGGATTTTACCAGCAATGGAGAGCAAAGTGATACCTCAGTAATTTG
>JAWWTY010000158.1:4149457-4171511 GCA_035222235.1 Margarornis squamiger | reverse complement strand
CCCCTGAGCCTCCTTTTCTCCAGGCTGAGCCCCCCCAGCTCCCTCAGCCGCTCCTGCTGCTCCAGCCCCTTCCCCAGATCCCTTCCCTGCCCTGGACCATAAATGCATTTTATCTATCAAGTGTTGGTGTGTTGAAGTTCATTCCTCCTTCTGTCTTGGTCCTGCTGATTCTCAAACCCTGTTTTTGAAACCCTCAAGAGCAAGGCTGTAATAATTTTCTCTAAATCTCTGCACATTGTTGTACCATAACAGCTCCAGTGTTTGGGGACATCAGCAATGCAGCTACAGACCTCAGAGGGCAGTAGGCAGAAACTTCTCTAAGAAAAGATTCTGACATTTGGAGACAAAACCCTGGGCAAATCAAAAAAAATGCAGTTTTAACGATGCCAGCTTAAGGTGACACTGTGAAACCTGGCTGTCAAGGACCCAGGAAGGATATTTCAGATTCAGCCTCTCCTGGGACCATCTCCTTCTGAATGCTGCTCTATGTCAGACAAACAAAGCCCTTCAGTACTCCTTCTTTACAACTTACTCCTGACTCCAGCACCACAGGCCACACTGCTGCAGTTCAGCGTCTCACAGGAGAATCAACCCACAGGAAAAGAGCTGCAAGCTGTAGTGGCACAGAACAGGCTTTTTTAAAAGGCAGGATCACTGCATCTGGAGACAGAGGCTCACAGAAGGATTGAAGATGGAAGGGACTTGAGGAAGCCCCTGATCCAAACTCCTGCTCAAGGCCAGCTCTGAGGCCAGACAAGTCTGCTCAAAGCTTTATCAGTTCAGATCCTGAGAACCTCCAAGGATGTAAAACCCCTCCACAATTTGTTGTCGTTCACAACTGCGATGAGAATGCACTTCCTCACCTCCTCCAGGTCACTGATAAAAATGTTACTCAGAGTGAGTCACAGCACAGACATCCCACAACATTCTGCTTTTTACTGGTGCCCATTAAGTGAAAACATGAGGTTAGAACAGGAGAGAAAAGCCCAAAGGATACAGAAGTACTGGCAGCACAATTCACTGTCAATGCCCCAGGACTGTGGCTTTGTGTGTTCTGCCCTGACACATCAAGCCAGCTCACCACATCGTTTTTGCTTCAAGATCGAGTCAAACTGTGTACACCTTGGCCACTATCCAGCACAAGTCTGTAATAATTAGCTGTCAAGTCTTTCACTGCTCCTCCGCAGGAGGACCACAATCTTATTCACCTACAGCAGTTCATGACAGATCATGCCTAACCCTCTATTTCCTCCAACAAAGAAGAGAATAATCTTTTCCAAGTTAATGAAAAGGCATCATGTGTATGTTGCATACATACATACATACTATTTCTATCTGTAGACTTCTTTAAAACACATAATTATTTCTTCTCCTCTGCAATACAGAATGGTGCAACACAGTTCAGTAACAAGACTCCCACCAACGCGACTAGAGAGAATTAAAATAAATGAATATCGTGCTCTCTGAAAAGTCCGTGTTCCACCCCTGTGGACTCAGACATCCTCCCACAGCAGTGCTGCCCTTCACTGCTCCATGAGAAAACTAACCTTAAAAAAGAGGGGTTATTTCAGGTTCTCCCCAGGTCCTGTGTCTGGCTCCTCAGCTGCTCTGCAAATAGCTGTTCTGGTGCATTTTCCAGAGTGCCTCCATGGACAGGAGCACCTGATCACAGAGCTTTGCCTTTTGTCACTGGTGTCTGTGGGAAATGAAACACGTGGGATCATGGCTTAGGTTATGATAAAAACCAGGGAGAACTTTCCCAAGAGAAAATAATAGCAACTTTGCATAAACAGAAAGAATTATTTTAAAAATAATGATGATGCAAATATTTCTTTGATTCAGTTTGTGTTCCAACTCCAAAGTGAGTTAAGGCAATAATATAAAAATGACACATAAAAGAAAATAAATCACTGTGGCTGGTCCCTGAAAGAGAAAGCAAAGACTGGATAAGTCTGTGTATCCTTCACATACCCTCTGTGGCTGCTGACTGGGTAAGCAGCACAAGGAATTTCATTTTCCTCACGGAGTCAGAACCCTGCTGGGTGAGGAAATTAAGATACAGAGGAACGGGGGAGATAGATTTTGCTGCACGTAAAAACCACCTTTTCCAGGCACAGAGAAACAAAAGCCTGGCTTCCATTACTCCTGGTAGGGCATTACTGAAAAGTTAAGTATTTCTGAGCTCTGATTTACTTTCCTCTAATTTTTCACTCTGTCTTTTCATTTACTTATGTTCCTAGTAAAGATGAACCAGGAGACTGCACAGCACAGGAGACAACCAGCCTAATACCCCATGTATATATTGCTGACACTATTTTACTAGTGTAGTTACGACTTGCAATTAGTCCAGTGAGTAGGATCTCATGTATTCCCAGCTTAGTTTGATCTGAACACCTTCTGTTCATTGTTTCTACTGCTAAAGTCCAGTATTAGGGGACCTGTGTGCTTCCTTGTGATAGGGAACTCTCCATGTAATGCTGCAGTTCCAGTAGTCTGACCTGCCAAATTCCCTTAGTCCTGTATCATGTCCCATTTCAGACGAGCAAGTCACTGCCAGTAGCCCCAAAAATCACCTGTTTTTTTTTGGGGGTTAACCTCTTTGTGGGTCTACAGAGCAAGCAAAGTAATGTTACATGTTCTGAGAAGGGATTTCCAGAGAGAATTGTCTGTAAACCCTGCATATGTTGAGTGCTTTTGGTAAAGTAACAGCAACCTCCTCATTCTGCTCTCTGTGATACCCTCACTGTACTTCTGACCTTACACATATGACAGTCAACTTCCCAGTAAGTCAGAATGGGTCCAGAGAAACATGGAAAGAAGAAGTGTTTTTCTTTTAGAGACTTCTCAAGCTGTCTTTTATATAGTAATTCATCAACATTCATTTCATCCTTCAGTGCTATCAGCCTGAGGCACCAGGGCTCTGTGGTTACATCTTTGACACATGCTGGTACAGTGAGACCTCTGTGACACCCCTGAATTCACCAGCAAATATCAGTGGTATTAAAGTGGCAAAAGATGAACCTTTCTTGTCGATGCAGGTCCCAGCTACTCTGCTTGTATATCCACAGGTTAGTAACCCCTGATGCTTATCCAGCTCTGGACTCCATCTTTCTGCAATGACTATGATTACTACACCAAGAATAAAAGCAAACATCCTCCTTCCCTCTACTACAAGCAAACTGACTTTTGCTGCTGCCTTTGCAGCATTCCTGGCATATGCTACATAGATAGCCACCATCAACAGAGCAGCCTGCTGGATGGAAAGCTGGCTTGGTCCCAAGAGCACTGTCACATCCCAAACTCCTTTGCACAGAAAGTGTTATGGATTAAGAAATCTTACACTTGAGAACGAAAAAGCACTTTACAGAGCTGCTTTCTCAAGCTCCAGCAAATCCATTTGTCCAAGATTCCAGAATGTTTGCATGTCTCCATCTGCTGCAGCTACTGCTGGCATTACCAAATCCTGACAGCAAGGATCTGCCAGTTGCTGTGACTTGCTATTTTTTGTTTTTGTAAAAAATAAACTGTGAGAACACATTGTTTTTTAAAATGATGTCACAACATTTAAAAAAAAAAAGTTTGCTTCCTGAGTGGTCTTTTTCATTCCCTTTGCTCCTTGCAGAAAAGGACAAAGAGAATAAAACCCATCCATTTGTTGGTTGCCCAAAGCAGGTGGGTGCATTGCCTTAGGCCTTGCAGAGCTGCTAATCCTGGAACCCACCACCTGGACCAGCTGTGATTCCTGCTGTGCCTGCCTGCACATCCTGTGGGATGGGGTGTGGAGCTGCCACCTCTCTCCCTGGGACAGAGCCACCCAGGACTCCTGGGACAACCAGCTCCCAGGCAGGGAATGCTAAGCCTGAGAGGGAAAGCCCTCAGAGTCAGGATAAACCAAACCTGTAGTACATGAGTTGCTTGAAAAGTGGAATTCATTCACTCCCCCACCACTCTTGGATCTTGTTCTGTAGCCTTTGCACCACACTGCCTCTTCAGAGGAACTGCTTTGCTCTTTGCTGAAGTCCTTGGAGGTATGTATGTGAAATCATTTGCTTGGTGCAGGAAACAGGGGCTGGGGCTGCTCCCCTGAGCAGTCAATCCAAAAGTCCAAGCCTGCTCCCAGCGGCCCTGCAGCCTGTCTTCTCGTCCTGGTAAACCTGTGCCCTTTGTGACTGTGGCTTACCTTATTAACGCAACAATTTTTCTCATTCTTATTTACTCTTTCTTCCCTCTCCTCAGTTACCAATACTTTTCCTTCTGTCTGATCTTATCAGTGGCCAGGACAACAACAAACCTCTTTCTACAAGAGGAGGGAAAACTGCTTTCCAGAACCTGTCTGCAGTGATGTGTACTGGGCAGAATATGCCACTATTTGCTTCCTTCTGTAGGATCTAAACTCCCTACCACCAGAGTCTCCTTTTTTGACTACCCACTGGCTTTACTCAGACCATGCTCTTTACTAGACAATGCTACTGCATGTGAAGTAGCAGCAATGACTGCCTGTACATCATTTCAAAAAGTAATTATATACCCATTAAAAGAATATAATCCAGCCTTAATCACTTACATGAGAAAAATGATGCGAAGTAAACTCTGGATGTGGCAAGAAGTGAAAGTATCTTCAGCTATTCTATGTACTAAAATAAAGTTAAATTGGTGTTTTAAAAAAAAAAAAAAAGTACTTTACCCTAACCAGAAAAATTGGTCCACATTTTGTCATCATTGAAAATAATCTGAACAGCAATCTAATTTGAAGTCGGAGAGATGGGCAATCATACACTGAATATGCATACACAAGGCTTTCTCTCATATAATGTCAATCATACTTTTCATCTAGTGGATAAAAATGTGATTTCCATGTGGAAAAAGAGGTTTTCCTGGCATCATTATGCAATAGTGAGGTGTCTAAATAGCTAGTTTTAAAAAAAAAAATCAGTTTCCAAGAAGGTCTGGTCTCAGGTCACGAGCATTACAGCATTGCCTCTGGACTCTGGCTTTGCTTGGAATACTGAGCAGAAGCTGTGCCATTAACTGCTTAGAGGCAAATATATCAGACACACAAAGAACCAACACAAAAAAATCTGGGCAATTTAAGTGATACAAAAGGTCTGGCTGGGTCAGGGTTCATGGTTGTGTTAGTGCTATAACATTCTCGCTTACAAAAGCCCAGTAAAAACTCAAGGTAGGACACAAAGAAAAATGCCACTGAATGCATTAAACAGTGACTTGCAGCCTGTTTTGAGTAAATAAATGAAGACGATAAATAAATGCTAATGCACGCATGATTTAACTGAAACACCACAAATAAAGGGAACAATTTTTAACTTGACAAAAAGAGGAACAGAAACACTTCCCCAGAGTTTAGAATTCTGCATTACCACAGACATGTTTTTGGTAAAGCAATTTTCCTTCTCTCTCCCACTGAGCCATATTTGTCCCTGTTGGTATTATACTGATACCAAGGGAGCATCATCAAGGAAGAATCTAATAACAACTAGTTTGTCATCACACTTCCCTCAGCACAAACTGAAGCATGCTGTGCTGAGAATGAATGTGGGGAAACACTGAGAGACAGCAATTAGGAAAATGGTAAATATCACATCTCTTCCCATTCTAGAAATGGCAGTTTCTAAGTCCAGATTTTATGGTGGCTGATCACTGAGTAACTCAAGTCCTCTCTCAATTATTCACTCTAATATAGAATCATAGAATGGTTTGGATTAGAAAGGACCTTAAAGATCATCTCATTTTAAACCCCAAAAGAAGCCAAAGAAGCAACCTTTAAGGGCTGGTTCCTCAAACTTGAAGGTACACATCAGTATCTCAAATGCTGCCTCGAATGTGGAGGGCAGATAAACTTGACAGCTGAAGGCTGTGGTCTTCAATGTTTTAAGTCATGTTAAAGAAGAAAAACTAATTGACTTCTGACACTGTTCCAAAGTTTGTAACCTTCCAAGAGAGGAAATATTTAATTTCTAAACAATCAGGTATTTAGAAAGTGCTGAGAAAAGAAATATAAAATAAGAGTTATTTAATTTGCTTGAATTAAACACTAATAATAACAGAAGATGAAAAGAAGACAGAAGAACAAATGAAAGGCAAAATGGTTTGAAAATCCACAGGAATATTACAGCTGCCTCCTTTGTTATTCTCAGTAAAATAAGTAACATCTGTTTACTCTAATATTTAATGAGCACAGTAGAGCTACAGTGATCCCAGCTCAGGTGTTTGCACAATGCACTTCATCTTGCTATGGTTCCTGCCTCGATACATCTGCCCAGAGACTTACAGACGTGGGAACCAGCCAGCTCGTGTGGCTTGCTGAGCCTTGCAGAGTGTGCTGCCACAGAAAATGAGCAAAGAGCAAAGGAAATGAGTGAGGACACCAGTCTGAGGAGAGTTATGGAAACTAATGACTGGGCCGTAATGCAGGAAAGGAACAGGACAGAGAACAGTCAGTGAGCCAGGAGGGAAATTAAAGCCTTTCTTGGCTAATGTGAGTTACGAGGGGACTCCTCATGGCATAAGTAGACAATTTATCTTCCTGTAAGAAAAATAAAACAAACCTGGGAGAGTAATCTAGCTAATTATGCAATGACTTTATAGACACTGCCTGAACAGAAATTACTTTTTGTATGGGTTGTTTCCTCTGAAATTTTCTGCCTGTTTGCTCATGTAAGAGCATTCCAAAAATCCTCCCTTAGACTGCACTGTGTCAAAATGAAAGAGAATAATTTGGTACCAAGAATATCAGTGAAAAAAACCATTTCCTGCTGTGGCCCTAAATTCTCTTACACCTCTAGCATTCCTCAGTTAATGGCTGTAGCAATAAGGCACTGCATTAGAGAAAATCTGCTTAGCAGTCCTAGTGATCCACTGCTCTCCAGTAGCCTGAGTTGAATTTCTAAGTACATCTTTTGCTCTGCTTTATTATTTGGATACCAGTCTACCAGGTCCAGGACCAATGTCTGATTTCAAATAGTTCACGCAGTGAGGGCTAGAGTGGGTTTGCCACTTCCTTAACACTGGTTTGGGCTCTGTTTGGATGAGTAGTCTTGACTGTAATCTGGATGACTAACCTGGTAACAATTTCTACAGTCAATTGCCAGTCACTGAATTCAGAAATATAAATTTGAATTGAAATAAAATTACATACCTCACAGGTATAAAACACTGAAGAAGTGCCATGAAAAAGGACACTCCTCACTTTGAAAAGCTGGATGAGTGAGAAAGAAAAGCCTCCTGGTTTTTTTCATGAGCATACATGAGTATGAGAATGGCTGGAGGTTATTTAGGAGTGGAACTTGCTGACTGTCTAAGATGGTGTAACATCTGAAAAACAACCCCTTACCTGGTGTTTAAATTAAGAAAAGCCCCATCTTGATCCTTCTAGAAAGTGGATGGAGATAGTTCTGAAGGGGGAGGACTGAAGTCAACAAGGTCACATGGGTGTTAATTAGGGCACCATTTGAATCAATGAGCATGCCAGTCATAAGAAAGAATATAAGAAATGCAAATAAGAAGGGCTGTCCTAGACTTCAAGGGGGAAAATAGCTGTGTTAGAACCTCAGACAGTAGCCTGAGAGGTGAAAATTGCAGATGATCTTGTGCTCTCACCAGTCTGTAGCAAGCACTTTCTCTCCCTCCTCTTTTTTATCCATGATCTGTACTCCGAGATCTGACAATGAGTCAGGAATGTCACATAATTACACCTCAAGGAGGCAAGAGCCATCGACAATCATTGAAAGCTGCCTTTCCTATAATTTCCTAAAAGGAATGAAGCTCCTTGTGCGTTTGGGGCACCACTACAGCAGAGACGTCTAATTACCAGCAAGTTCAGTTCAACAGCTGTCAACACATCAGCTCTAATAGCGCCTTCATAAGGACAAAGACATAGTATGGACTGAAGGAGCTCTTCTAAACTTGTACAGTTCCAATCTGCCACTTTCCCCAACATTCAGTAAGAGTTACTAAAGAAACCTGTGAAAGACCTAATTCCAGCTGTAGCTTCAGCAGCATTCTGTGCAGGCTAAATGATGCCAAAGCACTGCTGGTGTCAAGTGGAAGTGCAGGAGAGCCTGTTGCATGGCTAAATGGTTTCTTAATGAGAAATGGCCTGGCAAAAAGGTGTAAAGTGAGGAGGAAGAGGAGGAGAAGAAAACCTGGGATATTATTGTTATCACTGTAGTACATAGAATCACAGAATCACAGGCTGGTTTGGATTGGAAGGGACCTTAAAGACCATCTTGTTCCAATCTCCCTGCCATGGGCAGGGACACCTTCCGCCAGCCCAGATTGCTCCAAGCCCTGTCCAACCTGGCCTTCGATACTTCCTGGGATGGGGCAGCCACAGCTTCTCTGCAAGTTCCTGTTGACAATAAAGGCTTAGGAACTGGTCACTCTGAGGGAGCCCATCACTAACAAGGTTAAGAAATTGAGGAAAAGAATGACAAGTGATGACCAGCTACATGCACTCTTACAGACAACATGTCTTTGGTGAAAAACTAGTTTTTGCACCATTTTCCTTTTTGCCAGCTCTAAGAAATCTGGCGATGACTGTTTCACCAAACTCTGATCTTGTGGCAAGATAGGGACACAAAACAGCACGTGGAACCCTGCACAATTTCACACTTCTTGTGCTGTAACTCACTAGAGTCATTAATGTTTAATAAACAGATGAAAGAGCACACATAACCAAAAATTTCTACACAGAAACCCACCAGCACCATTTCTCCAGTTACTCCCCATTTTTCTCCCCGCTCTGTGGAAGAAGATATAAAACATCAGAAGGCAACTGTGCTAGATGCAGTTATGGGGGAAAGGAAACCTGTGCCTGTGCTGTCTATGCCCATGGTGAGGACAAAGTGCTCAATGCAGAAAATCCAAAGCTTGAGCTGTGGAGCAAAGTGTGCATCTCATTAGTGTTTGTCCCTGTGCCCTGGCACACCAGCTGAGACTTTTTTAGCCACCACCACATTAGAGCTCAATTAAAGTAAGCACAGGGCTTAGTGACCTTCCTGAAGGGGTGAGCAGTCACCAGGGGTTTGAGATACTCTCCCTTTCCTCTGACCCTACTCTGAGGAGAAAGGAATCATTAAGTGATACTTACCCATTTATAGATATCAACTCCGAGTTCTTTGCCACATGCAGAAGCTCCGTACCAATCTTGCACTGAGATAAACAAAGATATGTTTCTATTAATTCTCTCTAGTTATAAGATTCCTAATTTAGGAGAATAATATCTTCCTGGCACAGAACATGCCCTTCATTAACATTTATCTGCCTCATTTTCAAGCTAGGACAAGACAACCAGGAGAATTTAAAACCATGCATTGCACTGTATTTGGCTGTGCTGCCCAGGGGTGGGCACTGCAACGAGACAGAGGATCATAGTTGCCCCTTTTTCTACGGTTGTGTTTTGGGGCTCTTTTCTTACATTTACTTTCTTGGATTCATATTACAAGTTTGTCCTTTTTCTAGTAGGGACATAGTATGGTGTATTTTAAAAATATCCAGTGGCTATTCATAGATTATCAAAAAGCTGAATGTTAAAGACCAAAGACAAAGAGAGTAACACAGAGCAGCTGATTTTGTTCTCTTATTTCTCCTTCTCTCCCTCCACTCTCCTCTTCACTCACTCCCTAAAACACATACACACTTCTCTAGTGGCCATCTTTTTGTTTTCACACAGATCACTTAAAATAATCTTATTAAAGTTTATGCTTTTGAAATCTGTTTATTACATCACTCCAGCTTTATTTCCTAATCCTCTTTTGTTGGTGTTTGGTCTTTTTTTTTTTTTTTTTTTTTTTTTTTTTTTTTAATTTTTTTTATTTTAACCTGGGAAGGCTGCCTTCTTTTTTCCTGGAGCTTTAAATGAGGTCATTAATTATGTGAGCAGCAACATGTGCTCCTGCATTCTGCACTCACATTCTGAGAAGCCTTTCCAGACAAAATGCTTCCTCCTGGTGTCTCTTTTCAGGTCTTGCTTACAGGATACTAAAAATTTAAAAAGTAGGTAACAGAAGAGACAGTATTAAAGCCCAACTTTTATATAGAATTCACAGGCACTCATGCACAGTCTTAGGCTGAGAAATTTCAGCATAAAATTGAAAAAATCTATTTCAAGTATTAGCCCAAGTGATGCTGCCATGAGCAAGGTGTATGTAGAGCTCCAGCACGTCCAACTTGGTGTAGCCACCCACTCGCTCTCTAAAGAAAAGCTGACATATGAGGCCCAATAGGGTAACGTTTTATCCTTGCTTGGCAGAGGTGAAAAATGGCTATCTGAGCCCATGGAAATTTAACCCTGTGTACCTAAGGAAAGACAGCATCTTAATGACATTTTATAAAGTAGATTTTCTTTGTTTTACTGATTCATGAATCCAGTACTGAAGTGTCACAGATACTACTCAAATTATATCAACCTTGTAGTACCACAAGTCTAAATGACTGCAGACAGGAACGGATATTGTTAAAGTGATTTCAGAGACAACCCAAATGACACTATCACTTCTGCTCTCTCTGTACGAAATGTGTGCCAGATTTATAGGAGATGTGACCAAACTGTTCTGGTTTTCCTTCTCAAACCAATAAATACAACTGTAAGGAAATGGGGGCGATTTCTTTCTGCAGCAAAATCCTACCACACCAATGGCCAAAAATAATCAAGTGTATTATTTGGTCTTTTTATCATCTCCAAAGAAATTAGCAATATTAGCGAGGCAAACACAACTTTAATTAGTCTGGTCACACAAAAGGAAAATACATGACAGCTCCTGAAAATAAATCAAGGGAAAGATACAAATTGCATCTCAGAAGGCAAGTAGTAACTCTCACCTCGATCTCAGACTAGGTAAAATCCATTTTCCTACTAAAATCTTGAAGCAGAATAGCTCCATGTTTGTGACTTCACACAGTGAGAGTATTTCTAAAATGCATGCACTGATTTCTCGGTTTGGTGAACATCAATATCTGTCAGCCAAAGACTTACTGAGGCAAACTTTAGGCTGCTATTGACTGTGAAGGACAATTAATCTCAGAATTTACCTTAATGTAGTAAACATCACATGGTTTCTAAATTCTTCAAAGATGCCCCGAGCACTGGATAGTTCTCTAACTCCAAGTTAGTGACGTGAGTGAAACATCAGGTGTGTGCAGGTCTGAGTACTGAGTACTCTTACTGTACTTACAGTACCACACCTGACATTCCACTCACCTCTCTTCTACCTGTGCACTTGCTCAGTGAAGTAAACTTTACCAGGAGGATAGTTCAGAATCTGCTTCTTGGGAAGAGACATCTCAGCTTCTTCTTTGGGGCTTAGTGTTTGAAACAGATAGACCAATGCTGCTTTCTAATGCAAATCCAAATTCCTCTGTGTGGAATGTGATTAGCCTGGGCCAGTCTCAGTGGGCAGAAACTCTTCAGCCTGAAATGTTCCGGAACAGGAACAAATGGCTTTTAACAGGGAAGATCAGGATGAATGTGTTAAAGTGGAAAGTAAAGCACAATTAATGATGGGATTGAAAATGTAAGCCACATAGCCAGGGCAAGGATACAGAGAAAATGATAAAACCATCCCTGAACTCAGAGTGACCCAGAGGCAGCACATCTGCAGTGCAGGGAGGGAGCACAAAGTGCCTTCTCTTTCCACGCAGCAACTTTACAGAACGGCTCCATCTCCAGAGTGCTCTGGCACAGAGCAAAACTACATCTGTAGGATACACATCAGCCTTCTCCTGGGGACTGGGGGCATTGGAAGTGCAGCATTTCTCTCAGCAGCCTGTTCTCCTGCTTGCAGCAGGAGCAGAAGTTCCCAGAGGCAGGCAGCCAGCAGCAGAGCTCCGTGCCCCGCAGCTGCCCCGTGCTGCCAGGAGACTGTCCCCATGCCAGCCCCACAGCTGGCCTCGCACTGCATCCCTGTTTCGCTCCAAGGGCTGCATTTGTCCCTTAACTACGGAGACCTGAGCAATTAGATGTAAAACTGTGACAGTTATAAAGCCCTGGATAGGATCCCACGGCAGAACAGCCCCAGCTACAGCTTTGCATGGAAATGCTGCTTTATACCATGAAACTGGTCCTCAGCTGTACTGTGGTATTTGTCTGGAATGCTTTGAGGATGCAGAAAACATTTTAAATATAAACCAAAGTAAGTTTATTCATTACATAAATACATTTATAATAAGTGTGGCTCCACCAGGGCTCACAGGAGAAAGAAAGGCTCTCTCACATGGTTCCTCCAAAACTACATTATGGAAAGAGAATAGCGTAAAGGGAACCAAATGCACACAGCCTACATGCAAAGAGTAATAAAACAGTATTATTAAGGCAGTGAATCCAAATCCTGAAAAAGTTAGGAAATTCCAGGATTAAGCTAGTTTTTTTGGTGGCAATTTGCCTCTGCCATCTGCAAGTCTGCAGTCCAGAAGAGTCTTCATGACTTGAGTGTCCTTTCAGTATGTAAAGGGGGTTATAAAAAGGAGGGAGAGGGACTATTTGCATGGACAGATAGTGACAGGACAAGGGGGAATAGTTTTAAACTGATGGGTTTAGATTAGATGTTAGGGAAGGAATTTCTCCCTGGGACGGTGGGCAGGCCCTGGCACATGTTGCCCAGAGAAGCTGTGGCGGCCCCTGGATCTCTGGGAGTGTCCAAGGCCAGGTTGGACGGGGCTTGGAGCAACCTGGGGTGGTGGAGGTGTCCCCGCCCTTGGCAAGGGGTGGAACAGGATGATCTCTAAGATCCCTTCCAACCCAAACCATTCTGTGATCCCTCTGTCTCTCCAAAGAGACAATGCTCCCTTGAAAAAGCAGCCATTCCCTAGTTTGATTTCTGCTGGAGACCCAGCGTGCTGCTCTATGCCTTATTTACTGCGTGCTGCTTTGAAGGCAGAATTATTCATTTTTTCAAAGGATTTTCTCTGGCACTCACCATGCAGTGTGTGAGAGCTTCTCACAGACTAACAACATCTGCCTGCACAACATGCCTGTGAGATGATGGGATGTGTCAGAAGAACGTTCACTTCGGACTGGGCAGTAATCAGCCTCTTAACAACCTTAGCAGCATCAGCCAGGACACTGTGTGGTGTCTCTATAAGGGGCTGACAGTGTGACAGATACACAAGACGAGGGCCTTCAGCTGGGAGAATGAGGGAACAAGTGTCTGCAGTTAGGGCATGGGGCTGTGATACAGCAGCTGTTTTCCTTGAGACTTGCTTGAGTTTTGTGAAAAGTTAACAGTCGAAAGAAAGCAGAGTGTGAATCCTTCTGTGAGCTGAGAAGCAATCCAGCTTGCTTTGTAAGCAGGTAGACAAGCTGTGACAGGGCACTGTCACCTCATTTTTAACATGGAAACAGAAACACAGTGAGATAAGGACAGACAGCCACTGGTGTAGCGTACCCTACTGGGCACCTGGGTTTTGATACTGGGGAACACCAGCTGCTTCATAAACCATTTTCATATTCAAATTGTAACATCTAAACAGCATATTTTCAACTGTGAGAGCTTAGTGGCATTGCCAATCAGGACCGAGGGGGTCAAGGCAGGCACCAGGTGACCGGGGCAGTGGCAAGGGACCCTGTCTCAGATTTCCCATCTCACTTGCGTCTCTGGCAAAGACTGGAAACCCACTCCACAGGCAGCATGCAATGGCCTTGAACATGAGACAGTCCCTCAGCAGGTGCCCATCACCTGCTACATCACCTCCAGGTCCCACACCAGGAAAACAATGCTGGAAACTTCAGCCACAAGCAAGGCAGGGTGCTGCCAAACAGCCGCAGGTCCTAGAAACTGGAGTGTGACACTGACCACTGCCACCAGGAGAGTTTTCGTCCTACAATTGTGCCCTACAATGGATTGCTATCAGTAAAACTAATATTAAATTATCTTTCCTTTAAGTTAAGTCAAAATGTTGGATAGAAACTTCTCCCTCCCGTGTCCTATCAATGGAAATCTGTCCTAACACTGAACTTTCGTTTTAATATGAGCTCACTGTCATCAGGGGGTGGAAAAGGACGATCTTTATATCCCTTCTGACCCAGACCAATCTGTGATTCTATGAATCTGTGAAGATTTCAGACACTGTGGCAGAATTGAGAGCCTCCCATCGTGGGACAGATCATTAGCCCACTGTATTTGGGATCTAGGAGGTTTTAACAGCCCACAGGATGTGGGCTCTGCTTCCTTACACAAGTCAATGTACCTGCAGAAGGAAAAGTATGAGAGAGAGAGTAACTGGGTAATACAGCCAGTCTCAGCACATATTCACACTGCTCTTCACTGAAATTTGAGAAACAGTTACTTGGTATAAGGACAGTGGCAGTAATTATAAAGTGTTGTGTATTGTATAGAAAGGAGTAAATTATTTGATGGGAAGAGTGCACTTACATCAACGCTTGAATAGCTGCCTTTCTGTAGCTGGACAAAAGCTGATATATCCAGTTTTTCTCACACAGAGAAAACCAAATACCATTAATGGGTGAATGGCCACCACTTACTTGACATTATTTTTTATGTACAGGGTAATCTGTCAATATGAATTTCATTTCAGGGAAGGGAAACACAATAAGGGAAATAATTTAGGCTATTACAGGGTTTTCTTTTTTAAATTATATTTTCTTTTTGAGGTCAGTTGAATTTGCTCATATTTTCTCTAAATTCAGGGCCCAGAGTACTTATATTTTCTCTATTACTTATATTATCTATTTATATTATCTCTGGTCCTCATAGTCTATCAGGTTGTGGTCTAACAGGTGTGTATGTATAGTACAGTGTGTATATATGTATATAAAGAGTTATATATTTATATATATGTATAGTGACAAATCTTACCCAGGACAAGAGATGAAAAATACTCACTCAGAAAAATCTGAAACTCTGTAATGCAAAAAAATACAACAAAAATTAAACTCTGTAATTGTAAAAGAGGTTGTAAAAGCAGCTGATAAACTTATTTGCATAACAGTCTTCAATTGGCTGTAAGATTTATTCTGGATAAATATGGAGCAACAAAAAAGCCACTAAGGCAGGTTGAAGTAAGACATCACCATCTTGTTAAACAAAATACCTGTCCTGAAAGCCTTCAGCTTCACTGACAAAATTACTAAGAAAAATAAAAGGCCACCCAGCTGGAATAATAAACTGAGAGGACTTGGAGGAGGTCAAAGCCAGACAGGGATGAACAGATGCCTTGAAAAAGGACCTGCAGGAAAGAGGTAAGGGCGGCTGAAAAGCAGCAGTGCAGTGTGAGTCAGAGGAACTCACCTGAACACCTTCACAGAAGCATTGCAGGCACGGTGGCTTCTAGTAATGAAGCTTTTTAATGACCACCCCGACATTGTTTTGCTTCTCTCTGGGTGAAGGTCATTTTACTGGAGTGTCATTTGCAAATAGAACTTGCCGGCGGATTTTGCTTTTGCTTTCCTTTCCCAGCCTCTCAGTCCGTGTTTAGCAGTGTAACAGCTGGGTGACTCGCTAAGTGGAAATGGATGAGGAGAGTGATCTTTTCTCCTCCAAAATGCAAAGTTGGAGGAGTCACTTAAGTGCCTTGAAAGGGTAGCGATGTTGTTGATGAACCACCAGCTGTGAGTTCCTTAAAGATGCTTACCTTTACTTAACCACTGAACAATCAGGTTGGAACAGAAGCAAAGAGCACCCTCCACACCCCCCAAGCCGCTGGATGTACCACTGAAAATGATTATATTCTCACGGAAACTCTTTCTGTTGCTTTTGGGGGAAAATTAGAAGAGAATATTAAATTAATTAAAGTAGACCCTTTTTTTTGTGTTTCAAGCGAGATTGTTATCTGTGTAGGGAACACATTTCCAGAACTTTTCACTTAAAAGAAAGCTATCAAACAAGAATCTTTTTTTTTTTTTCTCGAAGAAGACAAGGGAAATAAAAGGTTGATTATTTCCTAGCTCCCAGACATCTGGAGAGGGATGCCTACAGCATGCATACAGTGTTAACAGCACCTGAGGCAGGTGCCTGTGGGCAGCACTTCTTTACCCAGTATTAGGCCCGTCAGGGGAGAAACAGCTAATTTTCCTGGGTGTAGGACTGGCATTTGGATATCTTTGCAAAAGGAGACACAGCAGGAAGGATATTTCTTTTTCTACTTGAAATGGTGGCACAAACCTGAACCCGAAGCACCTGGGGCTCCTGGGTGTTTTGGGTAGGTAATGCAGTAATGAAATGGTTATGACAAGAATTATTCCTTAAGAATTAAGTAAAAAGCAAGATTTGGGGTGTAATTTTTTCAAAATGGGAATGGATGAAGAACAGTTCCCATTTTTCTCTGGTGGACTCCCCATCCCTGGAAGTGTCCAAGGCCAGGTTGGACGGGGCTTGGAGCAACCTGGGCTAGTGGAAGGTGACCCTGCCCATGGCAGGAGAGTTGGAAGGAGATGATCTCTAAGATCCCTTCCAATCCAAATCTTTCTATGATCAATATTATTCTTCTTTATCTTCTGGAAGAGAATGTTTGTAGGTGTACATTTCTGAACAATCCCCCAGGAAGAAGAATTCAGCTGAAGAGCTAAAACAGACTTTCCACACGCATTAATTCCCTTTTTTGAGAGGGAACGTGAGACACAGGGCACTTCAGAAGAAAGTTCTATTTACAAGTTCTAATAGCATTATACACAATGATTTCTTTCATGAGAAATCTCAACCACTTATAATGTATTTTTACATTTTCAAATATGAGGCAAATGTAGGGAAAGCTGCAAAGCAGCTGAGGAGATAACTCTCTCCCTGAGATGGAGTTATTATGTATTCCATTAGAAAGTGCTGCTTAGCTGAGCTTTTGGAGTTGGAAGGTAAGATAAACAGATGAGGAAAGGCTTCTTATTACTTAAAGCAATGCACTGCCAATTGTAAGTGCGACCAAATATTGGCCCAGCCTCACCACTGCTGCTTAATTTTAATAGTTATGAGGATATTTGCTAAAGGTGACAGAAGTGCCCAGCAGAGCAGAGGCTGCAAGCAGAGCCACAGCCTTGCCACTCAGCGCCTTCAAAATCAGATTTGTGCAGACTGACAAGACAGAGACTTATGAGAAAAACAGTCCAACAAGTGCAAAGGGACCACAGTATTGAATCTGAAAACCAAACCTGTTCATTACTTGAGCAGTGAAACAAGGCCATGTATAAACAGTGTGCTTATTTATTGTAAATGCTGCAGCTAAGCTAATGATTTTTGCTTTAGTTGGGGTTCAGATTCTCACTTTCATCAACATTATCTTGCCAAATACATTCCCAAGCTTATTTTAATTTAGGATTTGACACCCGTGGTTGCCTTTTTTCCCCCCTCAGAGATTATTCCACAATAAAAGACGCATATTAGGCAATTTATTATGCTAATGACTTGCAGAAAAAGGCCAAATTATGTTAATGGTGGATTATATTGAACAATAAAATACCCCACTCATCACAATTCTCAGTGAATGCACAGTTTAGCTGTAGTTAGCTACAGGAAGCTTCCTGATAATGGTATCCACATTAGAGACAGACATGCATTAGCAGGAATCCCATTCCTAGTGAAGCAACACAGATCTGCCTCACATTTGTAATTATCTCTAGTTACCCTTCAGCAGTCATTTTTAGCTCAGCTTGGAAGCAAAGCTTGTGTGATCATGGCATATGGCATTTCCTACCTGATTATTCTGCAATCTATTATCTGGTCTCAACCAAACTGAAAGAGAAGCTGAGGTTCAAAGGCATTTAGGTTTGTACAAATTTTATGCAAAGAGAGAGGCAGGTAGAAGAAGCAGCTGACATTAAGGCTCATCATTGATTTAGGAGCTTGGCCTGAAGATAGGAATCCACAGGAAAGTGTCCTGCATTGCTCCCAGAACTGGTTCTTGGTAACTTCAGTAAAGGCAAGGTTAAACAAAAAATTTAGATTAGACTATCAAAATTGTTCTTTTGAGTTGGATAAACAACAAAATTTAATCAGACACAGAAAAAGCTGTTCCATGAAAATGACAGGAGATAAAATAACCTGTCTTAAGGGAGCAGGAAAATAAAGGAATTGATGTAATTGGAGGAAAAAGAGAAAGTGGCTTGAACACTAAATCAGTATCAACTCTATGAAACATCTGAGTTACCAAAATCAGAGGGATGTGGCTCAAGCACGGAGGCTCTTCCAGGTTCTTAATTACTTACAAAACCAGCAGCAGTGACAAAACACTTCAGTGGGATGAGTTTGGACCACACCAATTCACCAAATCAAAACAAGTCCTTTGTAGCAGATGAATAAAAGCACATTCTACTTCAGAATCTGGTCAGCTGAGATTTCACACTGCACTTTGTCATGGATTTTTTCTCCAATGATTGCAATTGTTGTCTCAGACCTCTGAGTTATCAGCCCTGGCAAAAAAAACACATTGTGGAACTTATTTCAAATTGACTAAATGCAACTCACTTTGTCATTGCATTTATGTAATCTGCACTGCTGAAACTAAGATTTTATATATTTAATTGGTACTCCTTTCCCTATTTGGGGAAAAAAGAAATAAATTTGTCAAAGCTTGCACTTTCTTCCAGTGGTTATTGTGCACACACAGCCCTTACCACCATCAATGCCATCCCACAGAAGTCAAGGACAATAGTCAGGAGTTGGTTTAGTGTCAAAGGGTTGTATTAGCAGTGACAGTTCAGCACTGTTGTAACAACTCTAAAAGATGGAGCTGCATCTTACTGTGTCTGAAATAGCCCATCATGAGAATGAGCATTTTCAGTGTGTTCTATAGCAGGAAATATTTTATCTGCTATAAAAACAACAGCCTCTGTAAATGATTAAACTCTCGAGCTTCTTTTCAGCATTTAACAAGCTGTGAACATTGTTTACAGTGTTGGATGTACAGCACCATCACTTTTATCCTCCATTGTAGCAACAAAGATACAACATAAATTAAATCCCATCTTCTTTTCCTCTGTATCATTGTTAAAGTACGCCGCATGAAAAAAATTCATTATAGAAAAAATTAGCTAGGATAGTGTAAAGTTTAACATCAGCTTGTAGGAAGAACTACCTATTTCTTTCCTGATTATCACTAATAGAAAAGCTGAAGATACGCAGATGAACAGCTGCAGCATTAGAGGGAGTATTTGCAGAAAGTGGCTTCAAAATGCAGCCTGGTCTGGTGGGGTGGGCAAATTTTCAAACACAGAATGTGATTTAAGAGGGATGAATTCCCTGGAAGTGTCCAAGGCCAGGTTGGATAGGGCCCTGAGCAACCTGGTCTGCTGGAAGGTGTCCCTGCCCATGGCAGGGGTTTGGAGCAAGATGACCTCAAAGGTCCCTTCAATCCCAAACCATTCTGGCATTCTGTGATTCCATGATGAGTTTTTTGCTGCCTGAACATGAGTATGACCCTTTTGACACCAACACAGAAGGAACCTGCCCAGCTGGCACATGTACTCCATGTTAGGAAAGTGCTCTTTGATCAGGTGAGGTGTTCACACCTGGAGCTTTTGGCATTATGGACAATCACGTCCAGTTTGGATACACCCACAGAAATATCTCCCAGTCTAGACAGAACTCTTATTTTGACAAAGCTCATTTTCTGCTGTATGAAAAAGCTGTCAGTTCCTGATTTCCCTAAATCCTACTCCATCCCCCCACTTTAATACATGATCTGGTTGTGAAACAATGAGTAATTTTATTTTTCATGGATGAATTCATATCACTCACATGGAAAGGCCACAACACAGGCTGTGAGTAAAAAAAAAAAAAAACAACAACAAAACCAACCATCAAAAAAACCAAAATAAAATCCCAAGCTACAAATGTTTAAAAAATGTAATCAAAACCCACACAAAACACCAACAAGAAGCTGTGACTAAGACAACAGGCAGAGATTTAAGCCCTCAGCTTCCTGCTCTCAGTGCTGGATGACACCAAGCTTGTCATTTGAGCATCCTGTGCCTGGTTTCCCATCTCTAAAATGAACACAACAGGCACTAAGATGCACAAGTGTATGTGGAGAGATTATTTTGAAATGTGCTTCCTTTCCCACTGGTTTCCATGGAAAATTATAATTTTCCTCTGCTAACAGTGCTTATTTTGGTAAGACAAGCAAGCCACGGGAAAAACATGAGAATATTTAGACAACTGTCTTCTTCCTGTGCTCAAAAAGCAGAGTGTGTGGGGTGGGGAGGGAAAAGGCAACAGCAGGTCTGACAGGTGAGGCTGGGGAAAATTTGCTTGCAGTCATCCCTGGCCTGGCACATGCCAGTGAGGGTGGAAAGACTCACACCTCCCCGCTCCTCTGCACTTCCACACAGTCTGGCACTTGGCTTTCCTCACCTCAGTTGAGCTGCTGGCAGCCCGGAGCACCCACCACTCCCCTGCACAACGTGATTCCAGGAGGTTCTCTTTCCGTGCCCCAGGGGTGCCAGCGTGGCTTTCCCTTCTTTAAGATTCCCCATCACTGCTGTGGGACAGCACTGCCCCAGAGAGGGAACCTGAGGGTTCCACTGCATATTCACAGGAGTTTCACTCCTTCCCATGAGCAGAGCCATTCTGCCTTACTTGAGCCATCTACAGATTAAACATTCAGTCAAAAATACTCAGACTTGCTCACTGCCGAATGGACAGGGCAACCCAACTCACATGACATGGAGAGAATGATTTTAATGTGGGATGAACAATCCTTTAGCAAAGTTTCCCTTTCACTGACTGGAGCTTAGTTTAAGGCTATGTATTTAATGCAAGTGATGTGGAACACAGAACAATTTTCTGGTCCTATATTTATTGCCCTTTTGGATCAGAGGGACAGCATATTTTGTCTTTAAATTGAAAGAGGGTAAAGTTTAGATTGCATATGAGGAAAATTCTTTCCTGTGAGGGTGGGCAGGCTCTGGTACAGGTTGGGCAGAGAAGCTGTGGCTGCCCCTGGATCCCTGGAAGTGTCCAATGCCAGGTTGGATGGGGCAAACTAGGGAAAAGGTTATTCCATTAAATATACAAAACTGGGTAATTAAAACAGTTGAATTATGATGACACATCATGGCAGCCACACAATGTTGTTGGAAACAACATTTTTGAGTTTTGGTAAGAGTACTAAAGCTATGTTACATGTAAGGAAGAAGGAGCAGGAGTATCATTGCTATTTTGAATACAGCATTTGCTGAGAAAGCAAGAACACAAGAGCAGCTGGATTCAGTAAAGTTATTGGCCATCTAATCCAATGACATATTCATGGAGACCTTGGGAGTTCTCTGTATATTAAGGAGATATATACTTGTCTGTCCATGTGTATTTTCCCAGATCTGGTTTCATTCTCCTTTCAAAGCATGGGTCATTCAATACAACCATCAATAGTTTATAGTAGTAGATTCACGGTAAGACGCTCCAACTGCAGCTAAATCCAGTAATATGCCACACTTCTCATTTAGTGTGGCAATTATCTGTCCATGACAACCACTCATTAATTCATATTTTAATAATATATATTGTAATATCTATTCCCAATATGTATTTTCAGGCAACATACAGAGCAAGCAAGTTTTTGGAGGCAAAGGACCTTAAAGATGGCAAAACATCCAAGCATTTAGCCTGCAATTTAGATGTCAAAACCAGCTACTGATGGTTTGCATTCTCTGAGCTTTTCCTCTGTCACTGCTTGGACAAGAGAGGCAGAGAGTTACCAACAGGAGGCAAGGGGACTTTGTAAAGTGTCCCCTTTAGTAGCAGTGGTCTGTGTGGCATGGATTGTCACAGGGCAGGACACTGTCACATCCCCACAGCTTCACAGCATGATCCCCCTCCGTGGCATTTAACTCAGAGCAGCGCCCACCTGAACCACAGAGGTCTGTCTGCTCAGAGAGAGAGAGGACATTTCCATGAAACCCAAGAAACCCAGGAATGGCAGATGGTGCATGTGCAGGGAGGGAGGTGGAGGAAGGAGAGCATGGTTTAAAAAAGGTACCTGCCCCGACTACAGTGTGAACTACTAGGGCAAAGGAAAAAGGAAAAGAGGGAAAGGGAAAGGGAAAGGGAAAGGGAAAGGGAAAGGGAAAGGGAAAGGGAAAGGGAAAGGGAAAGGGAAA
>JAWWTY010000158.1:4122285-4149357 GCA_035222235.1 Margarornis squamiger | reverse complement strand
GAAAGGGAAAGGGAAAGGGAAAGGGAAAGGGAAAGGGAAAGGGAAAGGGAAAGGGAAAGGGAAAGGGAAAGGGAAAACACTGGAGTGTAAGCAGGCTGACTAGGGTGCAATTCTTTGGATCCAGAAAGCAAAAACAGAAGCAGAGAGCCAAGCTAAATGGCGTGCCCAGGGTTTACGCTCCTGGTAGTTCATATCCATCAGGTAAAGTGTACAAGAGCTGAATTCTCCTGGAAATCTCCATGCAGCTTTGCAGCAAAGCCTTCAGCAGGACATGTTAGGGCTGATGACTCCAAAGGCAAGAGTCAGCAGATGACACGTGCCTGGTGAAAGCAGACACATTGCCTTCCTCTCTCCCTATTTAAACACCCACTCACATTTAAGCAGATGAAACCCATTGTCTGTCCCAATGTCCAGACTACGCTCAAACCTGTTGACAGCATTCAAAGCTCCTAGTGGGTATGTGGATTTATTTTCTTTAACATATTACATAACCACAGCAAATCCATCAGTGTCTTCAAGATCACCATAGAAACAGGCTGACAACCCAGTGCAGGAGGAAGAATCCCTGATCTCAGCTTGGAAAAGATACTTATGTGCCTGGTCAAGCACAGAGAGTTCCCTCCCTTACTCTCGGTGCTCACTCACTCTCACCTCTTGGCTGCAGGAGTGGATGGTTTCCTTCTCCACAGAGCAATACATAAGACACCAGATTGTTTTCTACCAAAGTTAATAAGACATTGAGGCTCTGTTGTAAATTAAAGATCACAAAATTGAAAGAGCTGCCTAGATATTTCTGTAAGAAAAAAGACTGCTTTAACTATCTGAATTACAAACCACTGGGGTTCCTGTGCATGGGAAGGTGCAGTGGTTGCTGCCAACACTCCCTTTTCAGTGCTGCCTGGTACATCTTCAAATGATCTTGGCCATGAAAATAGAGAAATCACACAAGCTATGAGGTCTGAGGCTAGAATGGCTCTGTTGAAGGGGAGAAAAGGGGACAAGACTGGCTTAGTGTTATTTAATGGGACATGTCCTTACTAGGGACTTCTTACAGCCTCTCCATTTCTTCAATTTTGGTGTCAAGCTAGAAAAGCTTACATGGACTTTGTTCTTTTCTCAAGTATCTTCCTAGACAAGTACCTACTTTTCAGTAGCCTTTACATCATGTGAACTAGGAAATGTATGAGCAGGAAATGTGTAATTCTTCAAATTAATGCACAACAAACATACTGATCAAATTAATAATTCATAAGAACTAATTGTACTTGAATGGAAAACTATTCAACCATTGCCATTCTCATTGACCTGAAAAGATATTCCTCAGCTTAAAGTATTTCTCTAAATTTTGGTCTGATGACAGCAAATCTTTTAATCACTTTCTCACAATTTTGTGACTTCAACTTAAAACCATTGCAATCCTTCAAAAAGAATTGACATTTAGTCAAACAGAATGATGAATTTCTTTGCACTGCAGTAAGCACAGAGAAGCTCAATTTATCTCAAGCTTAAAGATTTCTTAGCCAAAGCTTGTCCCAAAGCGAATTCAGTTTAAATATGTATTTACTCAGTAGTTGTGGCTCAGTACAATTTAGACTCTAATGAAATGCAGAAATATGTTAATGGGTGGTACTAAGTACTAAAACACAGTAAACTCCATTTTGTTTCACGTTAGTTTCCATGTTTCAATGTGCAGTCACAAGCTCTGTTTAATTCTATTTCACACTGCTATCCTAGAAATGTTTATTTTCTGCACTTTTAATTCTGTAGTCCCAAATTTAAGGATATTTTACAACAGTTATTAATCCACAATGTTATTTATAGTAAAGATCCACAGCATTCTTTGCCTCTTTTTCCCCACGTTCTTCTATTATGATTATTATTCTTGGCTATTAGGAAAGATTCCTTCTCTCAAGGAATTGCCTGTCACTGCAACAGGCTGGAGGGAGATTTAAAAGACTTGTAAATGTGGCACTTGGGAACTTGGTTAAGTGGTGGCCTTGGCAGTGCTGGGCAGCACCTGAACTGGGTTGGCCTTTCCCAGCCTAATTAACTCTATGATTCTATGCTGATTGCGCTTAATGATACATAAAAGTTACAATGCAAACACAGAGGTGTTACTTACTTATATCTTTTGCTATGTTTGACTTCTTTTAGTGAAGTAAAGTCTTTCAGTATTTGTATAATAATCCATTACTTCAAGGAAAGCACTCTGATTCTTGCCCAATTGAGCTGTACAGTGTCCAGCTTTCCCACACACAAATGGTCCTATTTCCCTGCCAAAGGGAGGTCACTGGTCAGTCGCTAGACTTACTCATTCTGTGGGTTCACCCGCCCTTTGCTCAGCTGAATGTTTTATTCTGTTATTCCTGGGATTTTGGGAAGAGAGACTGGGCTCACCCCTGTGTTTGGGTTTCCTACTGGTATGTGATACAGACTCAGTGTGAGTTTGAGGATGAATTCACTGCTGATTATTCCCAACTGCCCTGGAAATACAAAGCAAGCAAAGCAAGCTGAAGTAGTGAGAAACCACATCCCCACCCATATGAGCCATTCCTACATACAGCCGTGCTGAAGGACAGCTAATACTACGGGTTCTTCATTTCCTACTGCAAGGATGGTTTAGAAGTTACCAGTGCACTAAAACCAGGTAGAGCTGCGGGGTCTCTGAGCAAGCCTGCACAGGGTTCCCCTCTGCCTCTGGGAGGGTGAACCAGATCCTGAGCTGCAGGTCTACAGGCATGGTGGGATAAATTCTGAAAGACATTGGTACTCACCATTTCAGACACCTGCAAGCTCTGAGCAGTTTAGAACCACGTGGTTTAACAACTGAGCAAACATGTTTCACGGCTGCAATAAGTAATCCTTAGGAAGGTGCAAAAGTTAATCTGCTCCAGTTATGAGAACAGCAACAAGTCCATCAATCAGAAAAATCTTACTGCAGCTAAAGTCCAATGTCCATAAACACATTCAGAAAGATGATGTTTGCTTTTTGCCTTCAGATTTTTATAATGTGAAACAAAATAAAGCAACCATATGAACAGGAAAATATCCTGATCATCGTTCACTCAGAGCTCAAGGAACAACTGCATTTTTGACAGGGCAAAACACTTGCAACTGCATGACATACACAGAGCTTCTCTTGAACCAATCTCCTTTGTGGAGGGTATAGAGATGTGGAAAAATTGGTGGGAACAGGATAAAAGGGGTGTGGGGGGAGAGGAATAGCTCTTTACCAGTAGTGATAATGGCAACTTGTGTTATGTTTCCTCTACAGAAAGATGGAAAAAAATATATTTGCTGGTACTTGTGACAAACAGCTTCTATTTAATGCGTTCTACTACATTCTACATTCACCTACACTCAATTTGTTTTCTCTATATGTTTTTGTAGACATGACTATAAATATTATTACCGGGCATAAAAATTACACAAGTCTTAGCCAAAGAACAGCAGTAATACTCAGCTATAATGTTCAGCTCTCACCCTACCTGGCTGCCAGCTGCACAAATTGACTATGTGTACTTTAATGAAATACTTCTTCAATTTATCTTACTTTGCCTGCCATCAATTACACTGAATTATGACTGATTCTTGTAATACAGACTGATTTTTTTTCTTTCTTTCTATTTAAGACAGGACTTGCAAGGGATGCTCACAGGCAACTCAAAACGTAACATTAGCTTTGCTGTCCTCTGCATCTTTGCAGAATTATTTCTGTATTTTTTTAGAGTGGAATTCACGTTCCAAACGAAGGCTCGCGACTGTCACTGACAATAAAATCTTACCTTTCTCTGCATTGCTTTCCATTCCCTAATGAATTGAAGATCTAATTTTTGTTTTTTCCTGCAGTTGATGTATTCTGGAGAGAATTTCACTTTGCTAGTTTACCAGTGACAATGAGAATTTCTTTTTCTCAGAGGAACAGGAAAGTTTAAAGCTCGGCAGCATGAGAGGTTTGGATTGTTGTTGCCAGCACACATTACCTTTAAATTTATGCAAGCCAAATCTCATATGCCAAGTTTTCAAAATTAATCTAGAGTCTCTCACAGTCCCCTGTGGTTTGCACAAACTGAAAAGTTTATGGGCCAAACTGGTGAAAAATGCCTTTGGATTTTTCAGCTCCAGCACAAGCAAAAAAGGACCTGCAGACAGCAACCGTTCTGTTTCAAGATCAGTGTGCCCACCCTCCGTGGTGTGTGGCAACCCTGAGAAGCCACAGAGCTTTACCTGAGCCGTGGGCTTGGCACTGCAAGCTGTGAGCCCCCCAAACATGACAGCACTCTCCATGGCACAGGTATCCCACGGAGTTCAGGAAGGGATGACAACATTAAAGCAACTGTTCCATTGGCATCATCAGGTTCTCTCACATCTTCTGTTTGAAGGAACTCTTTTCAGAAAGCTTTTGTTTTCTCAGTCTTGAGATATTTCCACACCACTCAGTGGGAGGGTCAAGGTGTGCACACACCACCACAGCCCTTGACCACGCAACTGATTGATTTATAGAATCACTGAATCTTTTAGGTTGGAAAAGATCCCTAAGACCAGAAAGTCTAACTGTTAGCTCAGCACCACCCCCATGTTCACCATTAAACCATGTTCTCAAATCCCACAGTCACGTTTTTTGAACACCTTCAGGAACAGTGACTCCACTATGGCCCTGTGCAATGTGTTCAATGCCTGACCACCCACTTGGCCCAGCCTGAGGCCGTTCCCTCTGCTCCTGTCCCTGTTCCCTGGGAGCAGAGCCCGACCCGCCCCTGCTCCCCACTCCTGGTAGGGACTTGCAGAGCCAGAAGGTCCCCCCTGAGCCTCCTTTTCTCCAGGCTGAGCCCCCCCAGCTCCCTCAGCTGCTCCTCATCAGACTTGTGCTCCAGCCCCTTCCCCAGCTCCTTCCCTGGACATGCTCCAGCCCCTCCACGTATCTTCTGCTGGGCACAGCCCCTGAGGGGTCCCAGCAGTGGGGCTGTGACACCCCATGGCTGGCACAAACCAGGATGCCACTGACTTTCTTGCCCACCTGGGCTCATGCTGAGACAGCAGCTCATTGTCCCTGTCCCTACTGCAGCTGTTCCAGCAACCTGTTCTTCAGGTGTCAGAGGATGGAGCCAGTCCCTGTCCAGTGGTGCCCAGTGATAGGGTGAGGAGCAATGGCCATAAACTAAAACACAAGAGATTCCACCTCAACATCAAGAGGAACTTTCCATGGAGTGAGGTAGAGTTCTGGAACAGGCTTCCCAGGGAGGTTGTGGAGTCTCCCTCTCTGGAGACATTAAAAATCCACCTGGATATGTTCTTGTGTCACCTGCTCCAGGTGACCCTGCCTTGGCAGAGGGATTGGACTGGAAGATGTCCAGAGGACCCTTCCAGCCCCAGTTATTCTGTGGTTCTGTGACCTCTCCACGATGCCTTAGCAAATGGAAGTTTTAGTTTACTTATGGATCCCTCCCAGAAGATGGTGTGGGCGAGAATGTGTGTGGTGTAAGTCCCCCTGCCCTGCAGACTCCTCCGATGTGATCTGCAAACCACAGTGCAGGCAGTGAGTGCTCTTGGTGCTGTGCTGTAACAACACCCCAACAGACTCCAACACACACCTTGCAGTGTTACAGACACTGAATTGGAACTCATAAAACAACAATTACAATTACCTTGGAGTCACATGGGGAGAGCCAGGGTGCAATTCAGTGCAGTGTGGACATGGCCAGTTTGCTCTAGAGGCTTCTTCGCCTACACAGCGCAGAGACAAACCAGTTCATGCCTGACAGTCCCTGGTTCAGGAATCAGTCCCTCACCCATTCTAATTTGCTACAGTTAATACATGCACAGAAGCTTCTTTCTAAAAAAGTTTTTAAAAGCCTGATGTTTTATAAAACCTCCTTTGGAAAAGAAAGAATCATTTTCGTATGAGAAAGAAATAATCCAAATAATTCCTTCAGAAATTCTTTAAAGACTGAAAATAGAATTTGACAGTGACTCAAGAGAATGTATTTTGACATTTATATAACTGTTGAGCATTTATCTCTTGATACACATTAGAGATAGAAGCATTCTCCTAAACAAAGGTACTTTTTAATAGACAGGAATGTTGAAGTCCTCTTTGAAATTGGAGTGTTACAATTTCTAGATGAGAATAAAAAGTATTTCAGTGATTCAAAACCCCATGAAAGTCAAGAAGCGTTGCCAGTTTTAGATGAGGAATCAGGCTGAGTATTATTTTGTCCAGCATCTTCACCAAAGCATGTAATTTACACTGCTCACTGTCCCTAATTAAGCCCAACATTATCTTCCTTGTCAGCTTCTTGACAAAACGCCCCCAGTATGGCCCAGCTTCTCCAACAAGGTGAACTACAAAAGAGAAGGACTGATGAAGGGCAGCAGTGAAAGGGTTATTGCAAGAAGCCTTGCAATCAGTTGTTTACAGTCAGACACAGAACCTGAACGAAAGACAGTCGCAATTATTGTTTTGTCTCACACATTATGGGTTTCTAACTACTTTTCTATCACTACCTTCTTGTAATACTGTTTACAGTTAACGTCAGAAAACTGTGGTGCTGATCAGTGTTGACTTGGCTGACATTTTAATCTAAGTCTGCCCTTTTTTCTGTCCAGTTTGGGTTCTGAAATTTGGTACAGAAAGAAGGGTGCTGGGTGAGCCAGGCCAATGGTGTTCCTTAACATTCACTGCTCAGGCACTGTGCAGTTCCCCAATCCCTGTTACCAGTCTCATGACACCTCACTTTGCTTCACCTGTATTTGCTGTCATCTCCATTCCTTTTGATGATACAGATAATTTCTTAAATAAATCTAACAGTGAATTTGTAATTTGAATATGTAAGAATAACACCCTGCAAGGTAGAATTTGCATAGGGGTTTTATGCAAATATCTGTAAGTATTTAAGCTTTCCAAACACTCACACATTTTAGGTTCCTGCTTTTTCACTTAATGAATATTCTCTGTTGGACTATTTAGGGATCACCTACAAGCATCTTTGTTTACAGAGTAAGTTAATTAATACAGTTAATACAGAAGGGCATGAGGTGAAACTTCTTTTATCTGCTCCAAATTCATACAAGAGTCTGCTAATGTTGAAAACCACAGCAAAGTAGCAAAGGTTCATGAAGCTTTCAGATGAACCTCCAGCAAATTTGCAGTGAACTTCGACAGATATAACATTCCCCCTTGAGCAATGTGAAAGCAGGCACTTTGAATCCCTTCAAACTACTGCTATGTGAATAAATAATTTTTAAAGTTCACCTGTAGTTAAGAATTCTGGGTTAACATAAAAAAACAAACACGTTAAATAAACCAAACCAAACCACATTAGCCAATCCTCCCCAAGCCCTGGTTTATTTCAATTCTATGCATTTTATTAACAGCAAAAAAAAAATTTGGAAAGGCCAAATATCTCCATAGGACTAATGACATCTAAGTCACAAAGAAAGCCCTGGTTCAAAGGCCCTCTTAAGGTTGTGGAGCAAGGATTTAACCACTGGCTTTCTGCTTCCCAGACAAGTGCCCTGTGTCCCTGGCTGGGGTTTAATTGGACTCTCCATCCTCTAGTTAAAGGTGCTCCAAGATTAAGCTGCACAAACAGGTTTGGTAATGACTGCACTGCAGGACACTCGGCACACCCAATTAGGAGTCATACCTTGATTACAGCCCCTTCTCTACTGACTAATCATTTACAGATATTTAGAGCAATTGGTAAACAAACAAAAAATCATGATAGCAGGGGAATTTGCAGTGAGTATTCATAGCTCAGTCTGATACATCTAACTAAACTAGGGAAAATAGTATTGATCACTGATTCATTCAGGGCTTTATTCCACAAACCCAATAGGAGCCCAGTGCCAGACACCGGGAACTCATTAATGGGGATTTTCTTACAGCTCTTTGTCACTTGCTGCAGTGCAGCCCCTTTGTAGAGAGGGTAATACACACCTGAGATGCACTTGGATCATTAGCATGAGCTGGCAGTGCAGTTTTGCACTCCTTCCTCTGCTGCCTCTCTGAACATCGGTGCCTGTTAATTCTGGAGGAGCAGCCTTTGGAGAATACAGAGATGGAGTGCAGCAAAATGACTCTGTGGGCACCCCTCAGCTCCAGCAACGCTGCCTGACGGGCCAGCAACACCTCTTACAATTCCAGTCCAAAGAATCCTATTAATTTCTGTGACAGAAACTACCAGAGCTAACATTTCTCTTGGCTTCACAACACAATGAGGGTGTGAGGAGACCTCCAGAACAGTCCAACAAAACATTCCCTTTAAAGAGGCACGGGCAAAGACCCCATGGGAGGACTGCTGGCTCTAAAAGCTCCCTTCATGTGCAAATAAAAAGAAGCAATATTTCCATAATGCTGCAGGCCATACAGTGTTTCCAGTTAGGGGAAATTCATTTTGAAGAATATGGATTGCAGGCAGCCATCCAAAGCCACATATAGAAACATCTGATGTAAGTCTGGGCTGCAAGACCAAATATTCTTTAAGAATAAGAAAGCTCAACAGTTTTTTTAGCTGAGTATAGAGAAAAAAACCCAAGACAAATGAGGTGTTGATACAGAAAACTCAAGAAATACCCTCATTGATTTATTTATAAACCAAAATGGCATCTAAAAGACAACTCAGTTATCATTTGCTGAGGATGTGAAAAACATTTTTTTAAGCTTTTATCTATTGTGAATAAAAACTTCACCTGTTTCTGTCCTTAACTTACACCTTCATCTGCAGGGAGGGCAGCTCCCTTGCAGCCTGTGGTATTTGCTGTTATTGAAACCTCTCCTGAGAGTCCTTTACAAAACTGGAGAGCAAGCCAAGGATGCTCATAGTAAATACAGAGTGGCAAGGCCCTTTCAGAAATGAGTGAATGAATGAACAAGTAAGCCAATGACTTGTTATGGTAAACACAACATTTTTGAACACTGAAGGGTTTTTTTTTGTTTGTTTTGGTTTTTTGGGTGGTGGTGTTTTTTTTTTTTTGTTGTTGTTTTTTTGTAACTGCTAGGGCTCACCTTAATCTGAAAAAAAATCAAAAGGAGGCAAGCAGTGTTGGAAACTGAAAAAAATTTTTACCAACCCTCACAGATTTCTAAGTATATTGACTTATGGCAACTGCAAAATCAAGTTGTTTTTGCTTTTTCTTTTTTTTGACTGGTTGGGAGTGGGCATTATCTTAATTAATCCCATACTGACTTTTGGGATAATGATGCACCATCTAACCCACTATCAGTAGCTATAAACAAAATTCTGCTTATTTAATGTCTCTGATTCCAGTGCACAAAAATGCCAAATCATTGGCCTAATGAGTTTTAGTCCTACAGGGAATCAGGAGGTGTTCCTTCACAGCATCTCAATTACTGAATTCTATTTATCCACACAGAAACAGTATGGGTTCAGACTGTTCAGTAGTGTTGTTTCACTACCAAAAACCCCAACTTAAACTAAGCAAAATAAAGGTCAATGAACTAAAAGCCATGCAAACCACTGTGGCCCATGTTCCCCATCCTGCAGCCTCCACTCGTGATGGGCAGCACACACAGACCCAGAGCACACCTGGATATAACCCCACCCAAACACACACAGAGGAGTATCTGAAATCCTGACTTTTCTAAAAAGGAGAACATTGTGTATCCTTCGCCCAATCACCACTGTTAGCATGTTTTTTTGTGATATAAAGATGTTGGAATTGCTCTGAACCTCATTCATCAGGGTACCTTACAAGGCACTGAGGACCTTGAGGGGGGCCCTGAGCCCTAAAGAACAGCAGCACACAAGGCTAATTTTATTGCTATTAGACCCTGAGAGCAGTTAGCTTTCCCAGGGAAACAATATGACTTTTCTTACTTTTAATATTTAAAATGTGATTTAAATGTTAATAATTAATGTCAGACTACTTTTAATTTCTATCAGTGAAAGCATATGCTGCAGTCTGCTCCATTTCCAGTGGGAAGAAAACCGTGGGCACTGCAGTCTTTTGTTATTAAAGCATTACAGTAGCAGCATGAGTCTGTGCAGATGTTAATTTGTCATAATTTTCTTCTAGGATAATATTTACAGTATTTCAGAGTGTATATATGTGATCAGCATTTTGTACCCACTTGGCAGTTTTTATCTGAACATCTGCTTTCATGGCTTGTGTTCACAAGGGCCTGGCTCTTTCTGTGCTGCTCTGGTATGAAGACAGATAGTGCTGGTGTGATGGATCTGTCGCATTTACTGTTCACAGTCACAACAGAAACCTCCAGTATCTGTTCCTCATGGCAGATACACCACTGCAACTCAGAGGGCAGGAAAGCCTTTGGGCAAGCCAAGAGGACCAAGATCATTAGTTAACCATGACCATCATTGTTTTTAAAAAACTCTTTAAGATTTATCAAAGAAGTGTCCTGGAAAAGTACTTCATGGAGGAAAGGAA
Source organism: Margarornis squamiger (assembly GCA_035222235.1). Lineage (NCBI taxonomy): Eukaryota > Metazoa > Chordata > Aves > Passeriformes > Furnariidae > Margarornis > Margarornis squamiger. The sequence goes on along the minus strand of JAWWTY010000158.1, from coordinate 4,138,947 downwards.
GGTGAAGGAAGAGAAATTGTTGAGTCACAAAGAGATGAAGCCAATGGCTCTGCTACATCATGCTCTAGTTTTCCTCTGCTCTCTCTCTTCTGAAATCCAATAGAGCACAGCCACTAAAAGAGCAGAAAAGTTGATACAGGAAAAAAAATACAGTAAAAAAAAAAAGAAAAGCTGTACAGATAAAGCGACCCAGGGAAAATGATTAAAAAAACCCCACAGCTTTTAGAAACATTTAGCAATTTTAATATGCCATAAAAGAAACTGGCAAAATACATCTCAAAGAGTATAAAAGAAAAAAGAACAATGCATCCAGCACAATCATAAAAAGTGAAACAAAAATGTTCACTCTAACAGCCACATTTATACTTTCACAAAAGAGAGTCGAAAGGATGCAATCACATGGATTTTAGAACAAGCTGTTTCCGTGTATACATAATGTAGCTGAAAATTAGTGTCTCTGCATCTGAAAGGGATGGAATATTGGAGTTTGAAAAGCCACTTGGCCCATGCCCCTGCTTTGAGACTGGACCAACCACAATCAAAATGACTCCTGGGGAATGTTGACTACCCTGTTGCTAAAAATTTTGCTGAAGACTTTTTCTGAGTGAAGAAATAATGAAGGTCTCACCAGCTGCCTTTCAAGCCTACTCCAGTCTTATATTACTCCTTGCCACTCAAGGCTTTTCCCTCACATCAAACCTGTATCACATTTGCTTTGTTTTAAAGCCTTGATTAGTAATCTGACATGCTGTGGGCACTGAGAACAGATGATACCGTTCACAGTAACCTCTTCCATCCTTGATGGCTTATAATGGCTTTTGCCAGCCCACTCCTGACTGAACAAGCCCCTCTTCTGAACTTCCCACCATTCTACTCATTCTCCTCTGTCCCCTGATCCCCGCTGTGCAGTGCCCAAACCGGAGCTGATGTCCCTGCTGTCCCACCAACCCCATGAGCAGCATAGAGAGGTCACATCACTTGCTGTGCAGATTGTGCTGTCCTGGCTGAGCACTCTATTGGGAGATTTGCCTCTCCTAGGAAGGGCTGACACTGCTGAATTTGTGATTCATCGTACCCTCCAAATTCTTTTCTGTGTATTTGTAGCTTCCTGCTTTTCCCCTCATCTGACTTTGAGCAGATGATTACTCCTGCCCAGGTGTAATAGCTTACACTTCCCACTGAATCCTATTCTCATTTAAGGCCAGACAGTTTTTCAAACTTGTCAACTTCCTTTGAATCTTGTATTTTCTTGTAAAATCAAGATTTTTAATCCTGTATCCATTTAAACCAGTATTACCTGCAACTGTATAACAGTGCTAGCTATTCCAGCATACCATCATTCAGGAAGAAGGGCCAAAATGACTTTGCAGGAATCACGCTTATTAAGAGGCCTTGCATTTTAGAAGAGAACCACAGACAGCTGCTCCAAGTATGGACACTGCAACCATCTTACATTAACTTATTCATGTTCCTTTGTTCTCCTTATGGGAATGCCAAATGCAAAAGCTTCATCTCTGCTGGAATCTAAGCATCTATCTGCTTTTCCTCCAGGAAAGCCTTCTTCATTAACATTGGCAGAATTCAGATTGATGTGATTTTATTTGCATTTAATTTTGACAAAACTATGCTGCCTCTTATTGATCACCTATCAGACGTTAATTGTCTCAAACAAATAGTTTATTTAGGCCAGGACCTTTCCTCTTATCCATTCCCCTCTTTTATGTCAGTCACTAGACTACCGACATATCTATTTAGTGGACCCCACTCATCCTAGTTAAGATTTCAAATACACTTACTAACGGATCTGAGATTCATGGTGGGGTAGCTCTGACCCTTTTGCAGAGCCCATGGGTGTTTCTCTTTCTGAAGCAAAGCTCTACATGCACAGGACAAAATATAATCCTGCCTTTCTCTGTTTCCCACAAAACAGACTTCAAAATACCTCCCAGACTTCACAGCCCCCAAATAAACCATCCCAGTATAAGGCAAGCAAAATCAGCACAATCTTTAATAACCCCCCAATTTACTCAGAGAGCTATACATGCTCCAGCCAAGACATTACTGAAGATTTTTTTCAGATTGGAACCAAATAAACTTCTGAATTTGTCTTTGAAACAGACAAGTTTACACAATGACATTCAGCTGAGATATCAGACATGTGTATGTAAGACCTGTCCAGCAGATGCTTTGAGAAAAGTAAATAGTCAAAAAATTGATTGTTTACAGAAAACTCTTAAGCTGTCTGAGACAAAAAAATGAACCTGTTCCAGTGGCCAGAAAACATCAGAATATTTGCCAAAAAAAAAAAAGGAAACGGCAGCAGATATTCTGCTCACGGCTGCAGGAACCTGCAGAAACACATTCCTGATACTGCATCTGTCAATGAAGTGATGCTGGATAATGTGAGTGGGAGGAAAAATCTGATCAACTTCCCAAAACTTTGACAAGATTATAGATTTGCTGCAAAACCAGTTATCATGTCCTGTGGGAGCCTCTGTGCTACTGAAAGAGATTTCTTGAGCTGACAATTGGGAAACGAAGGGTCCAGGCCTGGGTGCTGTGGACCTGCAGAGCACACCCCCAGAGGCACAGCACTGCCAAGCACCTGGCTCTGCCTAACTGATCACCTTTTTGCTGGAAGTGACATGAAGGCTGATCAGTGGTTCATTTGCTGTCATTTGTATTTCATAACACAGCCTTGAAACAAATCACCCTCCTCACACATCCAGCAAGGCAGAGGGAGTGCCAAAATAAGGTGTGGGAAAGCAGCTTCACAGCATCATTACACAGAGCACGTCACCTTTGGGGACCGCTTTGTATGCAACTACACCACACACCATAAAACAAATCAGTAATTCCCATCTCTAAGAAATGTATCTCTAATCTAACATTTACCTCAATAAAGGATAATACTGACTCTACACATCTGTGAAGTCAATGTGCTATAAATCACTATTAGAGCTTTCCCTTTTCAAAGAGAAAGAATATTTTATCTATGAATTAACTTCAGAGAAAGGCAGAGTTAATGGGTGAATCACAGTTATCTGTTAACTTCAAATAATTACAAGTAGTCAGGGATCCCTGAATATCTACAGTAAGGTAAAATTTGATATCATACACTGTAGAGAGTCCTCCAATATTGACTGAAGGCTTGAAATACTTGTCTTTGAATAGAAAGGTGAGAAGGTTGGTTGAATTACCTGAAGTAAGATGTAATGCTCCACCTCGTTACAGGTTTTGAAGCTCTCTGAGTGCTGAGGAACAAACTTCTCTCTACAGCCTCTTGCTCAGTTGAAATAACTGGAAGAAACTTAAACTAATTACCACAGGTGAGCTTGGATCTGTGCTCCAGGAGCACCATCCTGCCACTGCCACCACTGCTCGTGCGTTACACTTCACCTCCTCTGACAGCCGGGAGAGCTGTGCTGGGCTCACTGTCTTTGGAAGACAGACTGGCAAAGCCACAGGGAACCCTGCGCTTTTGGAACACCGTGGGCTGCAGTTAAAAGCTTTCCCAAAAAGCAGCGGTGGCCTTCTATTCAATGCAATTTAACAGCAAAGTCCACAAAGCGTTTCCATGCAGTCTCCAGCATCTGAAAATTCAGTATATAAATGACTATAAAATACCACCTGCTTCCTGTACGTCAGGCTAATACAGACACATCGTTTGAAAAGGCAAATTCATAGTCAGGTTTGACTCCGGTGTTCTGAAAGCTGTCACAGCATTGAAGGAAATAGCCAGACTCCCAGTTTTCTGGTTCATCACCTGTACCACCAAACCTGAGATATGCACACAAGAAGATATGGGGTGAAAATACCAGGACAAACTATCCAATCCCTGCTTTGGAAAGAAAAGCACCATGTGACAAACACAGGTACTGAGGGCAACTTCCCATCTCCAGTAACTTACAGAGCACAACATAAACAGCAAACAGTCCAGCATTACACAGCTTCAGTTCAGTGCCATTTGGAGCATGATGACAGCAATTTATTCTAGCAAAAATTATAAGGCATTAAACCTGTATATCAGAGTCAGGCCAGTTTCAGCACCACAACATTGCCTTGGGCAGCTTTCTCAGGGGAGGAGAGGAAAAAGCTGCTCTCCCCCAGTTTTTACAGCTAAATGAAACAAGAAATAGGGGCAGGAGAAAAAGATGCACATTTTCACATTGTTCAGATACACTGTAGGTGAAAAGGGTTGTGCAGAATTGGGCTGTGCCCCCCGATGAGTCCTCTCTAAAGTCAGGTAAGAACTAGCCATGCAAAGAGGATGAAAATACATTAAGAAATGTGGTCTTTAATGCATGAATAAATATGTCACTGAAAATATTTCAGATTTATACAGTAATTTCATTATGACAAAGAATAAAATCAAATGCAGCAAAAGACCTTAGAAAATTCAAGTTTGCTCAGGACCCAAAGACTGAATGCAAAGATTTCCCCAGAGCCCTCACAACAGGCAGTAAATGCTGAATACATCCAAAATCCCATGTTTTGAGGATAATTCTTGGGCTATAAGTCCAGGCTCAGGACTCAACCTACTCCTTGTGGAGGAAAAGATGCATTTAGAGGACACAAGACGACACAAATCAGAATGTTTTCTTGACCAGCAGGTTCAGCACCTTGCACTGTCTCAGACCATCCCAGCTCCCAAGGCCAAAGGCATGGGGGAGTTACTGCTCAGAGATTTTTCTCTGTATGGATGCCCCATGTTTGCACAGCAAATGCCTCCTTCCTCCCTCTGGCACAGCCTTGTAGCAATGATCTGTGCCTTCACCTTTTGTCACTTTAGTATCTTTTTTCACATTTCCTCCTTAGACACACAGTCATTTCTAGCGCAGACACAGTGATACCAACAGAACAAAACATGCACAAAACCAGCATAGAGACACTTAAGAGAATTTCACATGCACAGTGCTGCATGGATCTATTTGATGATTTATGATAACCACATTTCATAAGTGATGATCATTTACCTCATTCCGTTGTCATGTTCTTTCAGAACACACTGCACATACTCATTCCTGTGTTTTCTTGCTTCAGTATCCATCACAGGCAACGATTTCACCAGGCGTTTGTCAAGTTACCTGACCTGAAAGACAATATTTCTGTAAGCTGCCATGATATAACACCTGAGAACCTCAGAAAAAATTAATGAACAATCTCTGCAGGGTACTCTTCATCTTACAGATACAGATCTCAGTTACAGAGAGCTTAGGGGTGGATTGAATTTCACTGAATACTACCAGGTAAGAGATTTAGACACCTACCCTAAGCCAGTCAGGAAAGCTGCTGCAAAACCTAATAAAGGGAATGTACTTCCAAAGGTCACTTAAAATCACATTCCAAAATGCCTAACAGAGGTGGGATGCACTATCTGCTGGGGGTCAAGAGTCTCTCCCTTTTAGATCCACATGCAAGTTTATGCTTCATGCCTTATTTCTACATATTTAGACTGCAATCCCCCACCTATTTTTGGATATCTGAGCAGATTTTCCACATTTGAAGCACATGATCATTCTTCCTTCCTCCAGGGCTTCAGTTGTATACAGGGTACAGGAAAGGAAGGTACCCATCCCAAGCCAGCTTAGGAAGTTTTCCATTAAAGCCCTTATGTTGAAAAATCATAGGCAAGAAAGAAAATTCTAATGTGCAGCATGACTTGCAGTTTTAAAGAATTCCACTTTTCCTACTGGCTAAATGGGTGCCTTGGCCAGTTAGCAGATGTACAGATGTCAGCCTGACTACTACCCAGCTGTTTTGGGGTGTGTCAGCAGCAGGCAGGGTGCCAGGAAGCTTAATGTTGACACTCTGTGTGTGATAGGTTTGAGGACAAGATGTCAGCTGGGCAGGGAGACACCATGCACATCTGTTCATCAACACTGCTGAACAACAGGAAGCCTCTGAAGTTGTGATGGAGCTCGTGAATAACCAGAGAGCACGACACAAACCTGTTCTGGATTTCCCAACTCTAGTAAGACCCACCAGGTTTGGGACCAGGACCAGTACAAAAGAACCTAAAGCACAGAAAAGCTCCTGCAAAGTATTTAATGACAATTTGGAGCTTTTTCTGACATAGTCCTCTTCAGCAGTACAGCATCATCCTCAGCCAGAGTCTGTCGATGAGTGTACTGTTAAAAAGTTTACTAGCTATTTTCTTCCTACTAAACCCGATGCCTCCCTGCCCTTCTTTTCTCCCCCACTTATTTTTGCTCGTGATACTTTTTCAGTGTTAGAACGCTTCAAATTTGCCTAATAAATTTTATCTTCCTCCTATTCTTTTTCTAGAAACTTTTCTGCTCTTATTAATCCCACGTAGCAATGAAACAATGACATGCCTCAAACTTTGCAAAGGGAATTTGAAGCATTCTGAACAGCTCATAAAATTTAACTCAATTGTGCACCTAAAAGCTTGAATTTAGGGTACCCTCAGTGTGAGAGGCAAACACAGTTGTTAAATATCACAGAATCGCAGAATGGTTTGCGTTGGAAGGGACCTTAAAGGCCATTCCATTCCACCCCCGGCCATGGGCAGGGACACCTTCCACCAGCCCAGGTTGCTCCAAGCCCCATCCAACCTGGCCTTGAACACTTCCAGGGATGGGGCATCCTCAGCTCCTCTGGTCAGGAGGCTGCCAGGGCCTGCCCACCCTCCCAGGGAAGGATTCCTTCCCCATATCTAATCTAAACCTTCCCTCAAGTTTGAAGCCATTATGTTTTCCCAGAAAGTAAAAGCTTAGTTACTATCTTACCATATAGCTAGAAAAAGGATAGGCTGAGGGACATTTGTAGAGCAAGGTATTTGTCTATTTATCTGTCTGTCTTATCGACATGCATCTAAAAGTAACATGGGGGATTTGAACCATCTTCTAGCAGCAAGTATTTGGACAAGAAAATGTTTTCCCCGCACCATATCTCACTATTTGCACACCTTTCCTTTGCCTTTTCCTCTTAACCAGCCTGCAGCCTGAAGTGTAAAGCTAAAATTGGCACTACTTTCCAGACATTTTCAGGGGCTCTAATCCAATTTTGCAGCACATGTAAAACTTGGTGTCAGTTCCCAAGGAAGCCCTGTCTCCTGCTCTTCAGAGGACCTCTCCTGAAAGTTTGGGCTTCATTGCTCCAACGTAACTCAGGTGCTGAACGGGGAGGGAGGAAGAGAGACCAGCCATACGCTCACATTTCCCTAGCACTGGGCAGGTTAGGGGTCCCTGAGGTGTGAAGGGTTTGACTGCAGGCATTAACTAACTGCAGGCAAGTGAAGCTGTCATGGACCTACTGCAATGAAAGGTGCTGTTCCAGACTGGTTTCTTTCATGGAAAGGAAGAGCAGAGAAGAAAGGTCTCAAAAACAGATGAGGAGGGTTACACAATCTCCCATGAGAAACCTAAAGGAAGATTGTGTTCATACTTTGTGCTATGGAGTCATGTAAAGTCTGACTCAAGTCATTTAATCTTGCTTTTGTAACAGTCAGCAATACAATGGTTGGTAATCAGATGAGGTTTTATTAAATATATGCAGTGGAAAATTAAGTCTTTGATTTCCTTACATACATATATTTCTTAACTTTCTTAATTTAAAGTTCTTCCATTTCTAATGGAAGAACATTTTCAGTGTTCCCTCCTCCCTTACACATTGAATTTTTTATCGGTTAAAGCAAGTAACGTAGCTGAGTGAAACTGGTGTGCTGCTCAGGAAGAAAATCTAACCTGAAATATCTTTTCAGAGAGCTTAAGCAGTGTCTTGGAATTGATTGATTTATACAAACTTCACAAACTCTTAGAGTGCCTTTTTATCTCCCATCCACACTGCACAAGCTACAAACATCTCCAGACACTTTGGCGTTTTCTTAGACCCCAATGATAACGTGCATGTTCCGTGAGGAAATAGCTGCCATTCCAGCATTCCACTTTCATTCCACATGCTCTGGAACATCAAGTTAAGAGGAAAAAAAATATCAGGATTCAGAAGACTCTTATAAAAAGGTCAGGTCTGTGCTTTTTCCTGAGCTGTGGTGGAAGCCGAATCCTAGCGAGGTGTGCCCCCCAAGAAATGTCTCAGTTCCTATGTCCAGTATTAACTGGAAGTCTGGAGCTTATCAGCCAATTTCAGTTGTTTTAACACGACACTGGGAACGAGCTAATATTTGAAGAATCCACACCAAAGCTGTGTAGTGTTTTAAAAAGCAAGGACATGCTAAAGATAGCCTGAAGTAATTAGGAAACGAATATGTTCTGTGGCCTTTACTGTGGGCTAGGATTAAAGTATTAATCTAGTTCTGGGCTGGCTGGCTGGGACATGAGTCACTTTTACACTTGGTACTTAGGATAGATTTCCCAATGATGTCTGCAGCATGCCCATATTACACCACACACAGCAGGTAAACAATTTATTCTTCATAGCTGGCTGTCACACTGCTGCAATCATAACGAGATAGAGATCCATTTACTAAATGGAGGGTGTGAGAGAAGGAATACAAACTTTGATAATGTAAATGTTGAGGGTGACACTGGAATACTGATAACTTCACAAATCTAGAGGTGTAGGAACAGTATTTACCAAAACCAGAACCTTACACATGCTGGATTTTGTCTCTGTTTTCTGGTGTAAATCTGTGGGAAACAGCTGAGTAAAACTCTCCACTTTACTCAATGCCCCTCAGTATGAAAAGAAGAAAAAGCAATAAATAAGGAACAAGACCTGTAGAAAGTTTGCGCAGCTTCCTGAAGGAGGACAGCTATTAGATCTATCCTAAACACAGCCACCAGCTCCAGAACCCCACACAATTCTGCTGACCAGAAACTAGAAAGAAGCCTCAGGAAGGGATCACTTCATACTTGCCCCACCTCTTATACTGTTTATTTAAGGCTCTTCCGAGGATACAGAGCCTCAATTAAAGCAAATACACCCAGCTCTGTACAGCTTGGAGGAAAGGAAAACTCCATTGCCTCCTGGTCTCCTCCCTTCTAAGCATATTGCATTCACTTTAAAAGTGCAAAGGAAAAACATATCTAAGAGTAGGCGATGTGAATTAAATCCCATCATATCACAACAAGTCTAATTCTTTTTTAGATCAAAGCTTTCACATAGGTGCACAGAAAAGGCACTCCTGGCATTTACTTGGATATATTCAAATTTTCCTGGAGTATTTTGTCTGACAGATACATTATAATTAAGCTAATCAGAATACATTGCAATAAGAAGAAACCTTAGTCCTGTACAGCAACCACAACTTTTCCAAGCATTTTCAAGCTCTTTCCTATGAGCTGTTTCTGATGATGGCCTAGTGCATGGGGCCCACCTGAAGAGTGAGTTTCCCCCCCAGATAATGTCTATGAAAACTGTATTGGCTTTGGGTGATTCTCCCCCTTTAGAAACAGCCAAGAAAAGCTGTCTCCTTTCCCAGCTGGGAGCTGTGTCCCAGCAGAGCTCTATCATGCAGTGTGACTATTTTTAGGCCAACAATGAATCATCAGCAGGAGGACAAGTCAAAACGCTGAAGCACACGTTCCAGGTAGCTGAACTATAAAACAATTTCTATTCAGTAGTTTGGTTATTTCTGGAAGAAATGAACCACATAAGCAGCAGGTGCATATGCTAATAGAATGACTGCATGTTTTAATTAAGCCATATTTCCCTACAGAGTAATTACATATGTTGTTTACTCTACTTTTAAGAAGACCAATAAAAAAACTTGTAATCACGTTCATTCCCTGGCTAAAAATAAAAGATCTCAAGAACTTTAAACCAGGAAAAGAAGTAGTGAACACACTTAGTAGATCCCAATAAGCACTTGCTACACGCAATTCTGTAGAGGAGATTCTATACCAGATGGTGTTATCTGAACTCCTCTCAAAAACTGATTCTACTGAGTGTAATCTGTGATATTTCACATTGACTGCCATGGCACCAAGAAAACTAAGAGTTTAAAGGTTTAGATTAGATATTAGGAAAAATTTCTTCATAGAAAGACTTGTAAAGCAGTGGAAGACACTGCCCAGGGCAGTGATGGAGTCCCCATCTCTGGAAGTGTTCAAAAAACATGTGGGTGTGGCACCTGGGGACATGGGTGAGTGGTGGTGCTGGTTGGTGGCTGGACTTGATGACCTTGAAGGTCTTCTCTAACATTAACAATTCTATGATTCTAATCTAACCCAGTAGATACTGCAAAGTGCCATTTGAATTAAAGACTACAAAGCCTAAAGAAGAAGATAAATTTAGTCAACTTTCTAAGCTTAAGACACAAATACAGAATTTGCCTCAGTTACAAGGGAGATCTCATACCAGGCTTGCTGCTGCACAAGTGGCCTCAGTCCTGCCCAGTTCCCCCCAGCTGCAGCTGCTGTTGCCATTATGCAGCCATACATCCAGTATTCTGCACTGGTGAGGCCCTGGCACACGTTGGCCAGAGAAGCTGTGGCTGCCCCACCCCTGGAAGTGTCCAAGGCCAGGTTGGACTGGGCTTGGAGCAACCTGGGCTGGTGGGAGGTGTCTCTGTCCATGGCAGGGGGTGGAATGAGGTGGTCTTGAATACCCTTCCCACCCAAACCATTCTGGGATTCTATGATTTTCTACTGTGAAAAAAACATTGCTGTATGGACAGTATTAAAGTTAATATTACAGCACTGAAGATAATAATGCAACCAAAGAACACTTGGTATTCTTTAGGTATATTCACAGATTTTTCCCTGGGCTTGGCCTATTCCCTCCACCTGAGGAGTGAATTTCAGGGTGAATGAGTCAATTCACAGGCAGTAGAAACCCTGAGACCTGAAGGAGATTTAGCCAACTATAACACTGACATCTAGAAATACAGACACAGAAACAGCTGGATTCAAACCCACTGAGTGCAGATGCAAGTCCATTAAGAGCTCCTCTCCAAAGTGTGCTCAGACAGTGCTTCTGATCCTCCTCCAAAGGACACAACAGTCTCTTGGCATGAGAGACTGCTGTAAATTCCACTTTTGAAAAAGAAACTTGTCTCATGCTTAGAGAGAATAACGCACACCAAGTGATGTCGAACAGAAGGAGTTTTAGGCAGCTTTTTTTCAATCCTTATTTGTGCAAAATATACAAATCCAGGTTCTATCACATCTTAATGTAACTCCCCTAGGGAGACATATTTCCCAGAAAATAAAGATGGGAAATCATGCTGTATTTCAGAAGAGATGTGTCAAGTACATGTCACAAAGCTATTAAATTGAAAAATGGAACGCACAGAAAAATCTGAGGATGTTTTCAAGAGCTAAAAGCCATGTTTTCACTTGCTTCACTTGCACAGGCATAACTTTTTTAAAATATTTCAATAAGGATTTTATTTTTTCAAGATTCTCTGTCCATTGTCCATGTGAGATTTGTGATTTTCTGTCAGTGTAGCACTTCTGAAAAAGCTATTTCAGCAACTTTCTCAGAAATGAGGAGTATGTATAAATCAAGGTGTGTAAAGAACAGAGAGTAAATGCAACTTACAGGCCAGATGCTGGGCTGCCTGTAAGCTTAAAAATGAAATAAATAATATTTTCAAAGCAGTTGGTTTGTCTTGAAACAGGCAGAGATCAGGAAAACAGACTGAACGGTGGTTTGGGCTTTTTCTCCCTTAGAACAAGTTTGATTTTAGAAGCACACTTATGAATCTAACTTACCCAATGACTTTCCCAGTTCCTCAAACCAGCAAAATAGCCAATAAAAATCCTCCAACCATCTCAAGAGAGAATAATTATATTGGCAGGAATTGGCACAATGGTAATTTTGCCAATATTAATCAGAGCCATGATGGAGTCTTTCTGTACCTACACAAATGCCAGTGCATTTGAAATCTGTATTTCCTTCCTAGCTTTGTTGCACATGTTACTCTTGTTTGTGGTTTACTTGTTCTGTGTTTAAATCTAAACCCTGAACATTCAAAATGCAGGAGGCGTTAATACCAAACCTATTGAAATCATAATGAACTCCAAAGGAGCCTTTCAGTCCATGGAGCCTAAAAACGAACTGCAGGGTGGAAAAATGGACACTGTAAAATACTGCTGTTTAGAAAGACCCTAACAACCACAATACAGTATTCAAAACTGGAGCTAAACAGAAAATACACCACTTAGAGAGAATAGCCATGAGCAAATACCTGTGGTCCAGCTGTGTAAGAGATGGAATAGGAGTTTTTGAGAAGAGTATTACTTTGAGGTTTATCACATTGTCAGTAAACTTCATGCAAAGTTGCTTAAACGTTATCTCATGTTTCTCTTTTTGCCTCTTCTTTTTCTACTTATTATTTTTACAGATAGTTCTCCTGGCAGTGCTCATCAAAATTTCACATTTGAACTTCATGTTGTTCAGATAGAATTTTATAAAATAAGTCATTCTCATATTCCATGATCAACACTGACTGCCAGAAGACACATTATACTAATCAAGAGGAAATCAGGTACAGTTTGTCCCCTCTGATCACGTAGAAATTCTCAGCAGGCAATGAATTTTGCCTACCATCAATTATTGTTCTTCATTAGCTCTACAGTCTCATTATATAGAAGATTCAATAGATTTACTACAAAAACTCCTTTTGTCTTTATCATCTCCAAGTGGGGACAGCTACATGGCTAAATCACTCATCCTTGGCATGGCCTCATTTTGCTCTGAGGTAGATAAGTGGAAAACAGAGCAACACAGACCTTCAATTCTAGCCGAAGTGAGCTTATTCTCAGAAATGTGATTTCTCTTGAAATGGGAAATATGCACACAAGGACTGTGTACTCTTACTTGTTCTTTCATATTTAGCCTCCCAGAGCAACAGCATTAATTCTCAAGTGGCTTTAGCAAAATGACATTTGAGAAATTATGACACTAACTTTTTTCTTCCTAAGTTGAGAAAAAATTGTTTGAGAAAATTAAGAATGTAAAAGCTAGATTTTTGACAAATTTTGAGAAACTAGAATTTTTTTCCTTGAAAAAATGTCCATTTCAAATAACTAAGACGTTGAAGAATATGCTAGTAACAGGGAGTTTAAGCCTTTATCGTGGAAGAATTCTCAACGTACTACTGTCTTAATATACACATATGATGAGAAACAGGAAATAAGTATAATCTGACTTCAAAACATAAAATTACTGAAAAAACCCCAGAACAGTGCAGTGTGTCCCTGAATGTGCACCTGAAGGTGCTCATATTTGCTCAGAAAATGCTTCTGTGTTACCTAATATCCTGACTTCATAAGATTAACAGTTTTGCTTCCAGAACAGAAAATGAATTGTAAATCTGATAGAATTCACGATGTAGTTGCTGTAGAGAAAACACCAAATTCAATCTTTTTCTTTTTCTTTCCCTCTCCTGGTATTTACTGGGAATACATTTCTGACAAATTTAGTAGCTAATTCTCCTGCTCTTATTTCTTACTAGGTCATTTAAACATTACAAGCTGATAAATATTATTACACATACTGGTGAAAATATTCAGAATTTGAGTGCTGCACTGCTCATTAGAAAACTCGCTATATGCAGATCAGGGTTTTATGATCCCCCAAGTTCAGATTTACAAAGTCCAATGATGCCACTAAGAAATCTACAGGCTTGCTGATGGTAGATTTTTACTTCATGAAACACAATTTTTTCCTCTTGCCATTTGGATGACATACAATATACTGTATATTTGGTTTTGCTGGTAAAAAAATTAGTTTCTTGAAGTACATAGGGTTTGTCATACCAACCTCCTGGATTTTTCTAGCAATCATATTTTGAGGGCATTATCTGTGCTAAAATAACAGTCAGAATTTATTGGGGGAAGAAGGTTTGAAAATCCTTTCTAAAAGAAGTAGATATATTCCAGTTGAAGACCTCTAGTATTACTCAGATTTTCGGAATCAGACAAAAGCAATTTCATTTATTGAGTGTTTTCTCTGTGTTTTGCAGCAGGATAACATCAAAACCAGAACAAAACTGATTTATAAGGTAATCCATGTGGAAACAAAGTGCTTTTAGAAATCTGATTTTACCATGTCGGTCCAGGTAAATTTTGACACCCCAAGACACACCAGTAAGAACTGATTGCTGTGGTACATGGCAATATTTGATGATAAACATCTACCACAGGGACTGTGTAACTTTTTTGGCTGACTTGTATGTGCATGCCCAGTTTTTTAAATCTGCAAGAAAACTCAGTGAGGAAAAACTCATCTGAGAATATTTTGTCCATCGTATGGGTTGAAAACAAATTACCTGAACAAACCTTTGAAGTGTGGTCTAGCAGAAACACAGCTGAGGTTACCTTCAGCAATTTTACTTTGGGTCACTACATTTAGAGCAGGTCACTGAAAACAATTAACAATGTTCTGCTGGACAAGCTACTGTGGGCAGAAAGAATGCCCTTGTAACATAACTCTCATGAACAGGGAATGGTGAAAGCTAGGGCCTTTCACAAGTATTCTGGGAACTGCAACAAACACAAGAACAGAAAATGTGAGTAAGATCCAGGGAACAAAAGCCATTGTCATACATCTTTCATGTATCCCCCAGTGCACCTGAGGCTGTAAGTTCTTGAACATCAGTGGCTGCATCTTCCCCACAGGTGCTTGTGGTATCTCATATCTGTGTCATTAGAACAGAAGAGGTAAAAAACACTTCCGTCAACCTTTTCTCTGCACTTAGCATGTCCTTATCAGAGGAGTGAACAGGTTCTGTGTGATCCATTCCGTTCTGAAGGATCAGCATATGGGGCACAACACTCTCAACTAAGCCATATGAGAGGCATTCAGCCACAGAATCACAGAACGGTTTGGGTTGGAAGGGACCTTAAAGACCATCTAGTTCCAAGCCCCCTGCCATGGGTAGGGACACCTCCCACTTGTCCATATTTCTTCCCAATATCCAATCTAAACCTACTCTCTCTCAGTGGGAAGCCATTCCCCCTTGTTCTGCCACTCCAGACCCTTACGAATAGTCTCTCTCCATCTTCCCTGCAGGCTCCCTTCAGGAATTGGAAGGCCACAATTAGGTCAAACCAAGCCTTCCCTTCTCCAGGCTTACAGGCACCTACAGGTTTACTCCACAGGTGAGAGGCTGATAAACTTAGCACGTCAGACTGTGCCTTATACGATGTCCTCAAGTGAAACCTCTTCTGCTGCTTGTCAGGGAACACAGACTGCTGGGTTAGATTGAGCATCTCACTTTGAAATGGCTGCAGTTGAGTGGGATAAATTCACTTACAGTGTTAGGGCAGAGGGTCAGTTTGATCCAAAAGCTGCACTAGTAACTTGTAAATGCAGTCCATGAGAAGATTAGAGAGGGAGTCAAGGAGGAGGAAGAGAGAAGCACTGTGGATCACCAGAAGCATCAGAGAAGCAGCCAAGAGATGATGTGAAGTTCCAACCATAACTTGTTGCCATACAAAATAGATGCCTATTCTAGTATTTGGGGCTAATAAAGGGGAAGCAGATGTGCCTGTGAAGCTTTGCATGTTTTTTCTCTCCACCCCAGTGTCTCAGGACCGGAGCTGTAACACTGCATCCTCCTTTTGCAGCAGTGCTGAAGGGCTGGGGAGCAGCTGCAGCGACACGGGGCTCAGGAGGGTGCAGCTGGCAGTGAACTGGAAGGGCTGCACTGCCAGTACTCAAGGCTGGGAGTGGAAGAAGCGTTGGAAAAGGCTTGCACAAGAGGCCACTGTAACCTATTGTTGAGCTAAAGGAAACTTGCTTTTCCACAATGCTGAGAAATTAGACACTGTAGCAATCAGACTCCTTGGAGCATTAACTGAGACCAGGATTCATCTCTAATCATCCAGTTTGAACCAGTCCTCCAGACTCTTGCTAAAACTGATGGGAAGAGATAAATACCGCCAGAGGTGACTGAGCCCACCAATTTTAGATAATTACCTTAGGACGATATAAGCCATCCTCAGGAGATGCCTATTCTTTTCTATTGATTATTGAATGAGGCTAGAGGACTTGCCAAGGCCAGCTGTTAGGGGATAATTAGGTTAGGTGAGACTGAACAAGGAATTACAGAAAACAAACTAGAGACTTGTTTAGTTTAGGAATTGGTCCCCAAGTATTTTCAGAGATGTAGGAGGTATCGACAAAAATATACCAAACGGAGATTTCTTCTTGCTGAAATAACCTCCATATTTTATTTTTTCCTTGCAGAAAAGCAGAAGCAAGGTCATCATATTCTGAAAAAGATACAGAAACACGGTGGGAGAGGAAACGTGAATATGTGTATGCACAAACACACAGCTCCAGGGTGTCTTTGAAGCACTTTTGCAAGGCCTTCCATATTGCTGTGCCTTTTTTCCACAATCCGCACTCACAGTCTGCAATCTATATTTTTTTAAATTATTCAGAGACTATATAAGGAAAAAGAAGCAATAGTGGGTTCAAGGTTGGTTAACAAGCAATTCATGTTGCTGTTCTGTCATGGATATATGCAACTAGTCACCAAACATTCAGGCATTACTATTTTTAAAGCTTCCAGTAGCCAGGGGGTGGAGTGACTTGATTCTCTCCCTCTACTTTGCCCTTGTGTGACCCCCCCTGCAGAGCTGCCTCAGCTCTGGGGTCTCCAGCACAAGAAAGATGTGGAGCTGCTGGAATGTCCAGACGAGGCCATGGAGATGCTGCAGGGCTGGAGCCCCTCTGCTCTGGAGCCAGGCTGGGAGAGCTGGGGGGGTTCACCTGGAGAAG
>JAWWTY010000158.1:4104967-4122185 GCA_035222235.1 Margarornis squamiger | reverse complement strand
GCAGGGCTGGAGCCCCTCTGCTCTGGAGCCAGGCTGGGAGAGCTGGGGGGGTTCACCTGGGGAAGAGAAGGCTCCAGAGAGACCTGAGAGCCCCTTGCAGGGCCTAAAGGGGCTCAGGAGAGCTGGAGAGGGACTTGGGGCAGGGGATGGAAGGGCAGGACAAGAGGGAATGATTTTAAACTGACAGTGGGGAGGTTTAGAGTAGATGTTAGGAAGAAAATGTTCCCTGTGAGGGTGGGCAGGCCCTGGCACAGGTTGCCCAGAGAAGCTGAGGATGCCCCATCCCTGGAAGTGTCCAAGGTCAGGTTGGATGGGGCTTGGAGCAACCTGGGCTAGAGGAACGTGTCCCTGCCCATGGCACAGGGTTGGAATGAGATGATCTTTAAGGTCTTTTGCAGCCTAAACCATTCTGTGATTCTGTGATTCTGTGATTCTGTGATTCTATAATTAAGTTATGGTAGAAGGTTTACATTCTCGACAGAGGAATTTTCTGGGAAAGAAGGGCAGGCCCTTCTATTTGCAGTAACAACAAGCACAAGAAAAGAGTAGAAATATAAAATTACCATGTCCATGGACTTAACACGATGAAACAAATAAATGTGATTTCATTTCTGAAATTCAACTCTGTCCCACCTATGTTTACCTTCACACACATGTGCACATACTTGGACATTCTCTGCACAGGTCCTATAGCAGTTACAACCTAAACAATTCAGTCACAGAATTGCCACTAAATTCCAGAAAGGTGATCTTAAGATGTCACCATGTCCAGATCCCTGCATGAAGGTGTTCTCCATCCTCTCTGCTTTCTCTAATCAGCTCACTCCTGCAGGTCACCATTCCCAATCTCATTAGTTTCCCCAATGCCAAACTCTCCGGATGCAATTCAACCCAACACTTGGTGTCTTTTCTGCAAGGAAGATGCAGAACACTTTGTTACCTTCTGGGGGGAGAGGGAAGTGCCAGTGCAGAGAATTTCTTTTTCTTCATTAATAAAAGCACAATATCAGATCTTGGGTACCTAATGTCCTACTTAATATGTAAGAACTGGTATCCATACAGATAATATTATCATAGTATTGATTAAATCTGTTTTGTCTATGTAATTGATAAATGTTAACAATGTACAGTCTGTAAACAAAAACCTGTATAATTTGTTTAGGGTTTTTTTAATCCAAATTTCAGATAATTGTGTTCTCAATCTCTCCAGCTCTTCCTTAAGTATTTACAATGAAGCTGATGGCCCTGAGAGGTGCTCAGTTTTTAATTCAGAGTGAAGCAATTGCTTGTTACAAACAACTGCCCAACCCAGCCAATTACATGTCAGACTTACCAGCCCAGCAGACCCCAGTCTACAGCACTAGGGTTTTCCTACGTTCTCCAGCCAAGGCTTGTATTAGGATTATGGATATGTCTGTACCTCTGTGTGTTGGCCTTGATTAATTAACCCACAATTTCAGTTGTGAAGGTCACCTTGAGCAGTGAGTTTTCCTAAAGTGTGGTCTAGAAATGCCACATGGAACCATTACAAGCAATCTGTTTTGCTCTCTCACCTTGTGCTCACTTTGCACCACAGGTAATCACTTTCTGCTTTTGTCAGACAGCTGTGCCCTGAAATTCTGACCCTTACCTGCTACTGCAAATTCATCTTCCACAATACATCTTCTAATACATAAGCAATGTAAAATGTTTCTAGTTTTGTTGGACCCTGTTACAAACACGGGGGACCAGGTATTATGCTCAGGAAACCAAAACAACTAAAATGGGAAGAAGACTTGTGCAAGAGACAAAAGAAAAGCAAGGAAAAAGGCAAACCTAAGGAATGGATCATATATTAAAGATCTATTCAACAAAATATGGCAGCACTCCAGCAACACACAGTAGTTTGAGCAGAACTTTAAACATGTGAGCTGTCAAACTGGAGTCAAGACCTTAAATGATTTTCTGGACACGGAACTAAATGAAATAGATGCATTATTTCATTGAAAACCAGATTTGTTCCATAAGGTCTTCCTTTGAAATATTCTAGATCAGAAGTCTGTAGAAGCAGCATTGATTTTCCTATCAATGAAAACCAAGTGGGAAAATATGCAGTGAGATGAAAGGAATCGTCCAAATGATTCATGAGTTATGCAGTGATTTTGGTTATTTATAAACTGCTTCACTGTTTTTTCTGGAGCAACTTTGTTCCAAGTGCTTCCTGCAGGCCACACGGCTGGTATGAACATGATAAAAATGATTTCAGTCTAAATCATGAATAAACTGGCAGAAGTAACGCCTGAGAACAGAAAACATTATTGTTGCATCAACAAACTTCCTCCCATATTTTAATATCCTTCTTTAATTTTCCTCCCTGCTTCCATACAGCAGGTACTCCTCATTCCTCGGTGCTGAGCGCAGCAGACGACGGGCTGACAGTGTTCACCCTCTGAAAACCCCATTAAAAAGGCATTAAGGCTGTGACACAGAACAATAAAAGCAGCAGAGGGCTCAGTTCCTGGAGAAATGTACCATATGTGCTCTCCCATTTAGGCAGCACAACAGATCATGCAGCTGGGGTGCCAGATTATGCTAAGGTGTTGGAAAGTGTCGATAGGGGAGGATAGACTGGGAAGCCCAGAGGTTAAAACAGGGATTATTCATATATTTGCTACTATTATGCCTCAGGTGGATGAATAAAGAAGGACAACCTGTGATCTATTTAAAATTAAAAATATAAAGCTTGCATTTTTTCATATTTAAATTACATATATGGCAAGACAATGCTTACCCCTATTATTTCACTGAGGAATACAGGTTTTTTGTTCTGATTTCCCTGTTTCTCTCTAACTCCCTGCCTACCATTTCTTCATTGCCCTAAGAAGAGTATATATACAACAAAGCACACAACTGCCAGCACAGGTTTTGGTGAAGGGAGAGGAACTTTAGTGGACACTGACCCTTCAGATGCTGATTGACCTGTTTGAAAAGCTGCATCACTCTGGAAAGTTCAAACACCCACATTTTCCATCAAAATTCTGCCTTCCTGTGGTCTGCTTCCTGAGACAAGCAGCTTGTGACTGTGTTTTCAGCACATTTTTGAGAACAACTAATCAGTAATCTGAGCTCTAATGGTCACAGTCTGAATTTCTCCTTTCAGGGAAATAGTTTGCAACGTTGAAAAAATATACATTGTAAATAAACCCTGCAATGAAGACAGTTCCCCCTTTGGTCACTGAATTGTTTTTTATCTACTTTTGAATCTTCAGAAATTGCTAAAAATGTCAGAAAGGGATTGTCAAGGCTTCTCCTCTGGTCCTGCTGTGTGCAAGGATTGCTCAACTCCAAATGAAACAAATGCTCCAGAGCAGACTTACTGAAGGAGCAGTAGGTGGGGCTCAAAAGCACCACACAAAGTCATTGCCACTGACCTCAGTGGGCTTCCAGTAGGGTATTAGAAAACCTCAGCTCAGAAAACAGGGAAGGAAAGAGTCTTAAGTCTCAAGACAGAGCTCAGGAGGAAAAGCCACAAACCCTAGCAGTTGACAGTAAACCAAGCAGCCTCACTGCATCAAGGTCCTATTTAAATTATCTATCACTGCTTTCCACGTGCATGGAAAAGACTGGGGCTGGCATTTTCTAACTGCCAACATTTTGTCCTAATAAATGCTTTTAAAATATGCCCTAAGTTTATAAAATAACACACCAGGAACATTTTAAAAATATACAGTATGTGGATCGATTTGTACTTGTCACATTAACTGATGTAAATTACAGACCCATGGTTTTGTAAGAGAAAAATTACCACCCCTCTCAGAGTATGTTTCATCTTTAGGTTTCAAAGTGTTCAAAGGAAGAGGGTAAATGGGTACGGCACAAAGGCAAAGCAAAGCTCCACGAAGGGAAAACGCTGCAGAGGTGCCAGAGCCAGAAGGGACTGTGCTGGTGCCATGGCCTGGCACAGGGCTGCTGGGAGCTGCCCTGCCTGCCCTGCCCCACCAGCAAACAGGCACCTGAGCCTGTGCCCACCCAGCAGGTGCCCATCCCTGCCCAGCCCAGGGTGCCTGCAGGGGCTCCCACTGGCGCATGGCACTGCCCTGTGAGCCAGGGAAAGCTGGAGGGGAATTTCTCCCAAGGGTATGTAGTGATAGAACAGGGGAAGTGGTCTTGAGCTGACTGGGAAGGAATCCTTCCTTGTGAGGGTGGGCAGGCCCTGGCACAGGTTGGGCAGAGAAGCTGTGGCTGCCCCTGGATCCCTGGGAGTGTCCAAGGCCAGGTTGGACAGGTTTTGGAGCAACCTGGGCTAGTGGAAAGTGTCCCTGCCCACGGCAGGGGTGGTATGAGATGGTCTTGAATACCATTACAACCCAAACTGTTCCATGAGTCCATGATTCTATAAACTGAGAACTGCTGTGACTCCTCTAAGGCTTCACAGCAGGGCAGTAACTCAGGTCATTTGTAAAATGCCAAGAGGAAAACAACAAGATGACTCAGTGAGCTAAAAAGTATGAGCTAGAAGAAAAGACTGAAGATAATGGGATTTTTTAAAATTTAAAATGTTGTGAACCCTCCGCGATATCAATTTTAAATCATGCAAAAGATTGCTGTCAAGGGAAAGGGGCAAAACTGCTCTTCACAGAATAGGACAAGAAGGGTTAAACTGCAGCAAGGGAAGTTTAGTTTAGACATTATGGAAATCTTTCTACCTGTCAGGGTAGTTCAGCACGGAAATCAATTGCCAAGGGAGAGTGAAATCTCAGTCACAAGAGGTTTTAAGAACAGGCCAGCTAATTAACTGTCAGGCAAGGTCTAATTGCTCTTGCTGGGGCAGGGGGCTGAGCTACCTGACCTCCTGAGGTGCCATCCAGCTTTACCTGCATTGATCAGAGGATCTCCAGAGTATCAGAATAATCTACATGCCTCATCAATTATATATAGGTAGAATATAAGAAACACATACCAACCTAAAAGTTAATTACAGATGTATAAGACATCTAATGCTCTGTTGCTGCTATCTTTATAAGCACAGAATTAAATCCATAATATTACCTCTGATAACACTGTGCTGTCAGCATTCTGTGCCTCTGGATATGTGAGTCTCACACTGTACTGCAAGGCACATATTTATTTTTGATATTCTGCACAATTGCCATATTCAAGCCTTTTATACACAGTCTGTCGTGACTGTATTTTGGTGAACGTTCCAGCAGAACCTGAGTGTTGTACATGCATATTGTCTGTGTATGCATAGACAACTGCATCAAAGCACAGAGGCAAAAAAAGAGGTTGGAAGACAGTCCTTTGTGGCATTTCTTCTGCTAATCACACGTAGAAACCATCCAGCAATGCTGTAGTATCTCAGAGAGGTAAGTCCTGGCCCAGGTCTCCTGTAGAGCTTCAGCCTTGTTTCCCAATGGCAGATTGAAAGGAATATTGTTGCAGGATACTTATTCCACTCTTGCACTGTTCTACATAAATGACAAATTCAAATTCATGCAATTGAGACTAATTTGACATGTTCCTTTTCTCTTCTCCAACTGTAATTAGTATCATTGTCATGCTGCTACATTCCACTGTTCTTTTTTTTTTTTTTCTTACAGAAAACTGTTCAAATTTGTATTTCTTTCATTCCTCATAGCTAAATGGTTAGGAGGCAAAAAGAAATTAGCTCCTTAACTTTAGGAAACCCCATTCTCTTTGTTAATTGGAACTGCAAAGGAAAAACAATTTCCTGGAACTAGTTTTTAAGAACTGTTTAAATTAAAATCTGTAAAACATGTCATTCTTTCTATGAGAAACTGGAAAATATTTCTAGGAATTCTGAACAGAATTCTGTGATTAATTCAATAACCAGAGGGGGCTGTGTAATTTTGACACAATACTGTGAAAGTGGATATTTTTGGAAGCATTGCCTAAACTCCCTTTATAATTATAAAACATTCAATATAAGTAATAAGGTTGCACGAAAACCAGTTACACAACTGGCAATAATGGAGTGAACTGCAACATTATGCCATTACTGAGGCCATAGTGCAGAACTTGAAGTATTTTCACCGGAAAAGGAGAATCTCATTGAGAGGTTGTGAAGGCAACGCTGCAGGAAGACTGAGGCACTTTGCCAAAACCACGTCAGAGATCCAGACAACCATCTACAGTAGTTTCTACAAAACAACCATTCACTGCCAACGCCCCTAACACATTCCTAGTGTGTGCCATTCCCCCCACGTGTCACCATCAGCACATACCATGGCCATCAGGGAAAGGGTTGGAACAAGATGAGCTTCAAGGTCCCTTCCAACCCAAACCATGCTGTGATTCCAGGATTCAATAATTAAGTTATGGTGGAAGCTTTACATTCTCGACAGAGGAGCTTTCTGGGGGACAAGGGCAGACCCTTCTCTTTGCAACAACAACAAACCAAAGGAAAGAGTAGTGGGGTGGAACAAGATGAGCTCTAAGGTCCCTTCCAGCCCAAACCATGGCATGATTCTGTGATTCTATAATTTCAGATGACTCAAATTATATGCATTTTGTAATATTATTACTTCCTGCAGTTATGTTTTCATTTCTCCCATTATATGCCAAGTTGGGTATAAACTGTTCATCTCTGTGTTTATAGTTTCCATTTAGTCCTTTAATATTATAGTCATAGTGCTGGTTCCAAATTTTTTTTGTTTTGCTTTTTCACCAAAAAACGTTTTTAATTAGAAAAAAAAGTTGTTATAGGACAAATTAGTCCTCGGAGTCAAGTAAAGCCTTCTTTTTGTTTGGCTTTTTAAAATCATATGAAACAGAGTAATACATCAACACATACACATTGTAAAATATTTGAACTAGTTATTGAAACTTGTAGAAAAAATACTATAATATTAAGTTATAGCCAAGTCTGGGAATTCAATACAGTAACAAGGGAAAAGGGCAGTCAAATTTAGCCAAATCCCAAATCATTAATCTTTGCTGTGTGCACTGCTAACCAGTGGCTGACTCCTTCATCTGCTCTCTTTTCCATTTGAGACTCTGGGTCCAAACCAAAATATTTTACAAGTTCTGGGTGCCATTTTCTTTTTTATTGTACCACTCTGTTCTATGTTTTTATTTTGTTAAAACTACACACTTTTTTTTCTTACATTAAAACAACAATTATTCTGCAGGCTATCCATCCCTCAGCAAACACCACCAGTGAAATCCCCACAGCCTCTTATTTATCTGAGAAAGCTTTTCAGTAAATATTTCAAAGAACAGCAGATGAAGACATCTGGAATGTCGACTCTCATGCTCTAACAAGACATTTTTTATTTCAAAGCAAATATTTGCTTTATGACTTAAAGTACCTTTAGAAGCTGTTTCTCTTTCCTATGGTGCTAAAAAATTAAATTTAATTAGTTATTAGTCTCTAGCATTTCATGTCAAAGCAGATGCCAAAAAAGCAGTAACAATTAAATACCTAGCTGGCAGCTCCCACGCCCACACTCAGGTAAGTGCCCATTAATCTGTAACCATTTCAGAACTCCACAGGATTACAAACAAGGAAGACACAAACCCATTTGTTCAGAGCTGCAGGTTTCCAAGAACACGACTGAAACATTTTATATCACACAACCCTACCGTGGAAAGGATTTGGTCAAAGCCACATGAGCGTTTAGCAGTTTCTTAATGAAGGAAAACCCAACTGGCCAGTTTCAAACCCCACTGCAGCATGTTTTGTGTGGTTTACGTGTGTCACTACTGCTGAACAGCACCTACACAAGGTATTTATCTAAGGCGAAGCTGTGTTACCTGAGTGGGGCCTGACCAAGATAAAGGCTTGTCAGCTGGAGGGTGACAGACCATCAAAACTCATTCTCCTACTCTGTTTTTTTTTTTAAATTTTAGGTGCATTTCTCTCAGTGTTACAGTGGAAAGTCACTTAAAAAAGGGAATTTCAGACAGAAGAAATAACATTTATTCTGGTTCTTTAGTGACCATGAGGATGGATGCACTGACGGGGAATAAAGAAGATCATTGCTTTCACTAAGATTTGTATGTAACTGCACAGTCTGTCTGGACTTGATTTTCTTAGCTCTCTCAGATGTGGCTAGGTTAAATGTGACAGAGAACCAAACTACCAGCAGCTCCTGGAAGTACTGACAGGAAATTCACTCAGTCAAAATCACTGAGCAACTTCTAAAACTTGGTAAATGCAGGCTTTTAGTTGCACTAGTTACACGCAATATATTTGGGCAATGTTAATGGAACCTTTCTGTAGTAATAGCATGGTTTGTCTCTAGGTGCTATAGTTTAAGACCTTTAAAACAATTTTAACAATTTAGTTAAACTGTCAATCCATTTGATTTTCTGCAAAGAGACATTACTAAATTCATTAAAATTAAATTTCTTTTATGTAAGGTGTATTTGAGAAAAACAAACAGAAATTATTTCTGACTCACTTTTAATGAGTGCCTTCCAGGATCCAACTTCTGACACAAATTAATTCAACTCTGAGAGTTAAATTAAAAAAATACTGTAGAATCAGCAAAGCTTTAGCATCCTGAACTTACTGCAGCCTCTTTAACAATCTAGAACTGAAATTGTTTCTGGCAATAATTTTAATAATTACAAGAGGTATGCATCACCATAATAATTTGCCAAATTGCTGAACTGATGCTTGTGAGATGAAATTGGATGCGTAGAATCTCTTGTCGAGATCCTTCTTTGACTGAAGTCTATCCTTCTTTATTCCAAAGGTCTCTTGCTTAAAAGAGGGACTTTTTAATTTGTTTTTGTCTTTAATTGATCTTTATTGACTGTAGTCAGGCTACACTTCCCATTGTCAATCTGTGCTTCCTTCAGGAATCCAACTGTGCTGCGGAGCATCCTCCGTAAATTAAGCTTTGAGCAACAACGCTCCTTGTCAAGTTCACAACATAGATGCTGCTGGAGATCATGTCCTCAGAATGGTGTTTTCTGTCATTCTCTGTGCTCCAGGTTCCTGATTAGACCTTTGGCTCCTTCTGGGTTTGTAACCTTTGAAGCCTTATCTTGTAGTTTAGGGGCTCTGAGTGCTGGCACAGTTACACATCTCCTCTAATCCCCATTTAGCTCTGCAAATATTTATTTCCTCCTCCCTGCTGTGCCACTAAGGCCTGTTGCTGTACACATTAAGAGAAAAGATGAAGCCCAGTGTCTGATTTGTTAATACAGTACTAAACACACACTGCAGAGCAATGCTTTACCAGTGGCTGAAGTAACTCTTCCTGAGGGAAGCACTGGCAGAGTGAGGCTGCAGTACATTCACTGCCTCTGCCCTAGTGTGTCTGCCTGAAGTCAAAGGCTGAGGACTTATATCAACATGCAAATACCATTTTGCAAAGATCTCAGCGACAAAAATATTATCAGAAATAAGAAACACATCAAGGCACTGGACTTACACATGATGAAACAGTCTTTGCTTTTCACAGCAGTTGCTGTAGTTGCAGGATGTTTATTTAAAATACAGAACACAGATTAGAGTAATTATATAAAATCAGAGGAGGTAGAAAAGAATTTGCTGAAGTATGTTACAAAGTTAGTAATTAACTTTCTGTTAGCTTCTGTTGCAGAATCAAAACCAAAAGAGTTTTGATTCCATAAATCTCGTTTATGAAGTCCCTGCATTCCCCACTCATTCCAGCTCTTAATCTGCAGTTCAGTGCACTCCGACTGTGCTGACATAATTTATTACAGGTTTCTGTTATAAATCAGACAAAGAATAACAAAATTCATGGCCACAGATGCCATATCCTGCACAGACTGGTAGGATGGATAAGTCTAAACCAAATATGTTAGGATAGCTATCTGAGAGTCACACAACACAAACCCTTGTACCTCCTGTTGGATAACACTGTGAATCAGCCACACAATATAAAAACTGTAGATATCAGACAAGCCAGGAACATCTCTGGTCCCCAAACTATGAATCATTGTGATGATATGCTCAAAGAAAACAAAAAAATGGATGGGCATTAGAGTCTTACACTAGTTCTGAGCTGAGCCTAAAGGCAAGACAAAAAGCAGTCTGCAAATCATAAAGCCAAATTATCAATCTTTAAACATATTAACTGCATAATGGCTTTTCCATACAAGGAACAACCCTGAAAATTTAATAAATCAACATTTATTTGATTTATATAGATTAAATCGTGGTGAGTGTTAGTACAGCTCATGATAAACTGAATGGTTATGATTGCAAATGGTTGTAAGATGCACTTAAAACCATGTAACAGACATTCAGTCCAGAAACGTTAGCAGAATGTGCCTCTAACCTGCCTGCAAAGAGTAAAATCCACTCTCCAAACCCCCATTGGGAGACCAGGAAAGATCACAGGCATTGTCTGCTCCCAAGGCTCTGATATAACAAGATCTTTTCAGATGAAATTTCCAGATGCTCCCAGGAAACAGACCATTCCTCAGGCTACAGAGCAAGGGAAACCCCAAGTGGTCCTTGCCAAAGATGATGTGAGAGAAACACAGCAACAAAACCCAGTTACTTTGTGGAGACAGACCCATGGGGAATTTTGTACCAGCAAGACTGACTACACATGAAAACATTGTTCCAGATGCAGCTGAGATCAGGCAAGCCTCAAAGTTACTGCTGACTACTGTCCTCAGCTGTGGAAAGTTACTACTTGCACTCCATTTACTATGAAACAGCAATCTTTATCCCGCAGCAAAGGAAAACCTATCAAACCACAGTTTCAAATTCACAACAAAAAGATTTTCAAATTACATCGGACTTTTTTAACATTGCTTTTTAGATTTGATCAAGCACAGGAAAATCACCCTCATTTCTAAATATTTTGTGGGATGTCTTGTCTACCTTTGGCAAATGAGTTCTTTTATTCTTCTTCCTCTAGTGTTGCATCTGCCTCCCTCTTCTGCCTTGCCTACACCAACCACTCTCACTGTAATTAAAGAAATATTTTTATTAATCACTAATTGATTGTCATACATATTTCCTTTCAGATCTAATTCCTTAGTCATATTCTCTGTGTTTAAGTCTCCAATTTTAGAGTGAGAAGGTTTGAAATCTCGGCTCAATTAGTCTAGTCTCTAATCTGTCAAATCTTTTGATTCCCAACCTGTAGGGTACCATAGCACAGTAACACAGCACTAGTGATGTTTATTTCACAGTTTTTCAGACTGTTCTCTCTCTGAACTAATGTTCTTCATGTGTCATAATTCTCTCTGACCATCTTAGATTTCGGTGTGTGCAACTAAGATGAAAATCCACATTCAAGCATTTTCATTCAACACAAATGTACTCTTATCACTCAAATTTATGGTTATTTCATTAGATACCAAGCCATTTATGTTCACTTCATAAACATCATCAGTCACTGGTGTTTGAAAGCACTGATGAAAGACATTAATGACATCTGTCTTGCTTCTGGAGTGCTGTGGGTAGTTTTTGTTCGCCCTTTGTAAACAGTCTGTGTTCTGTAAGCTGGATGTGCTTGGTGAGTCGACCTTGGCTGTCTGGAGAGCTGTCAACAGGAGAGTGGGACAAAATTAACTTGTGAGCCAAGGTAAAGACATGGAGAACACTTACTGATTACCAAGCACTGTCACAGGCAAAAACGACTTGACTTGGTGAAAACTAATTTATTTCCAGTTGCTACAGAGTACGATGATGAGAAACAAAAATCCCTTTACTTCGCCTCTGCCCCAGGTTCAGCTTCACCCCTTCACTCCTGACTCCTCTGCCATCCAAATGCTGTAGGGGTGGGGAACGGGGGTGATGGTCACCCCCAAACAGCCCTGCTCTTCCACTCTTTCCTCCCCACACCTTCCTCCTGCCCCACTGTGGTCTCCCCACACGCCTCCTGAAGCACCCCCTCCTCTTACCCCCTCGGTGTTGACAGGGCTTCTCCTCACACCTTTTTTCCTCATACTTTTCTTTGGTGTTTTTCCCCTTTTCTTAAACCTGTTTCCCAGAAGAACCCCCAGTGGGGCTGAGGGGCCGGGCTGTGCTGTAACCCCTCAGTCCCGCTGCTGCCCCTGGGCACAGACACCCCAAACAACCACACTACTTTAAAAGGTATTGTTACGAGTTTTGTATATATCACACTGCTCTAGGAAGCACTTCTAATGTAGAGAGGAAATGTAAGCAGGAGGGGTTTGACATACTGAAGCACTTGGCCACTCCTGTGAGTCCTGCTCAGGAATGAGATCTGCTGGTGAGCACTGCTCTGCTCTTCCTAGTCCAAAATGAGAAAGGAAAACATGCTGCTATTTATCTCAGAAAATGCCCTAACAGCACCAAAGCACAATCCACAATTCCTTTGGCTGTTGGCACCCTGCTGGGGAAAGCTATGGTCCCATTGCCACAGTAAATGCCATTATGAGCAGCCCTTAGAGAAAGGCCAGGATGCATTGGAAAAAATGCAGTAACCGCACCACATAGACACATTTTAAGAGCTTTTTACTTTTAACTAGAACCCTCTGGTCAACAAAACAAAGTCTACTTAGTGCTTTTTTCTTTATTAGTCATTGCACAAGTTCCTGTGAGCAGAAGAGCTGATGTCTGTGTCTTTGGCTTGTCCCTTACAACCACTCGTGATTGAAATGCTGCTGGTTGGATTAGCATTAGAGTTGCTCCAGGTACTTGCTGTGCAGTCACAGGATAAATTGCAAAGCCACTGAGTGATTGCCTAAAGGTGGCACTGGAAGTGGAAACCCTTTCAGTGACCTGCACACAAAACTTTCAAGCTCTGTGAGACGGAGCCAGTGAAGCCACTCATGGCAGAGCGTTGGAACGAGATGAGCTTTAAAGTCCTTTCCAACCCAGCCATTCTAGGGGTTGATGATAATGCACAGAAATCCCAAGGGTGAACAAAGAGCCCATTGCAGTAGGGAAAACCTGCTCTAAACTTAGCTGGTGACAGCCACTTCTATTCCAGAGTAACTTTAATTCTCTTTGGGACATTTGCAGCTGGGACATCTCCTCTCTGTGTAAGAAAGAGCACCAGACAAACAGCCTCGACAGGGACAGGGAAAAATACTGCCATAAATTTATTTTACTCTCACTCAAATATTACATGTGAAGTGAAGAACGTATGTGCAGTCCTTAGTAAGATTGGTTGCTGTCCATGTTCCAAAGGACTTTTTTAAGTAGTGGTACTGGATACTCTTTCCCTTCCAGTGACACTATACACAAGGCCCTCTGATTTACATACACCTGAACAGAAGAGCAAGTTTAGCACTCATCTTTTCATCCACCAAAACCTTCCACCTTCCAGGCGCAGAGCCTCAGAAGATACTTTGGTGGCAATCCAGGTGCACGTGCTTAGATGTACACTGGCTATGACGTGACCCTGAACTGGCAAAAGCTTTGAAAAGAATTGAATGTTATCTTTCAAGCAAGAGCCTCAAAACACCACCATATCTTGGTTAACTCGAGTGCCGTGTTTCATTAGGCTACAAACTAAAATGATTATATTTCTTCAAAAGCAGAGAAAACAGAGAAACACTGAATAGAAATAATGGAAGCTTGCTAGCTTGCTCTATCCACTGTATCCTTACAGCATGGGCTCTTCCTTCCAGGCCCCCTCCCATTTCAGCAACCCCAAGAGCCCTTCTGCGCTGTAGCACACAGCTCTAAGACACTCTGGGCCCATCAAAATAGGTTTTCTGTCTTCTCTGAGGTCTGGCTTTATGTCTGCTCCTGCTTTTCTCCAAACTCACTCATTCTGTAACAGTGTCATCAGCTTCCCTCTTGCTCAGACAGCAAGTTCCCCTTTACATGCACCATCCTGCCTGGAGTCTGGCCCACCTTCCTCAAGGAAGGACAATAAATGCTGACAGGGAAGGAGCACTCCTATCCTGCCCCATCCCATGGCATCCCACCTCCACCTGCAGGAGCCAGGGCAGCACACTGACCTCAGGCAGCCAAGTTCCTTTCCTGTTACCAAAGCCTCTTCAAGGCACACAGCCTCCACCAGCAGGTGCTCAGTCTGCTAACAGCAGATACAATCCTCAGAACTCCTTTCACCACTGAACACCTGCAGCTCTCCAGAGGAATTCCATGACAACAAGGGAGCCATCAGCTGGTGCTACAGGGCCGAGCAGTGCTGAGGGATGCTGATGTTGTTCAGCTGAGCTTGCAGATAGATTTACCTTAACCTTATTTCAAACACTGTTGGTAAGCCAGAGCAGCTCCAAACATTGCAACGATGCACAGGAGGAAAACATGTACAGTCAAGATGTTGAGTGGTGTGTGTTTCAGTACAGAAAAGTGACATGCTAGCTCATTAGCAATACCCCACACCAAGCATTGCACTGCCCTTCCCATGTGAGAAAGCCCTCACCAATCATATCAGAACCTCACTGGCCATCGATCCGTGCTGCTCATCTCTTCTGGCCAGTGCTATTGACCTGTTCCTCTACTT
This sequence comes from Margarornis squamiger, assembly GCA_035222235.1. NCBI lineage: Eukaryota > Metazoa > Chordata > Aves > Passeriformes > Furnariidae > Margarornis > Margarornis squamiger. The sequence goes on along the minus strand of JAWWTY010000158.1, from coordinate 4,107,801 downwards.
GTACTTCTGCTTGTATGAAAGGCACTGAGAGAAATGGGTATTGGCAAAAAAACCTAATGCCACCTTCTCAATGACAGCAGCTTTCACAGCCAAGGCCCATGCCCCAGGGCTGGGGGTCTCTGCTGCCCATAAGGAGGACACAGCAGGGTGGCAGTGAAGGACCACTGACTCAGGGACTTGAAACTCCAGCTGCCAGCATTGCAACCACTCTGACTGCTCTGGGCAAGGTGAAACAAGCTGGTTTAGTCTAGGAAAGGTGAAGTTGTGGTGTAGAAGGCTTGGCCTTTCTCCTGCTCTGAGAAGGGCGACAGGAAGGAAGGAGACAGGGAGATGGCAGGGAGCGCCCAGCCAGTCACCAAGGTGTCAAACTGGTTCTGGTTCTGCTTTCTGGGGCAAGGGCATCAACTTCACTTGAAGGGAAATAAATCACATAAGAATTTTGCTATTAGAACTGTGGAGGCCTAGAGAAGGTTGTAAGGGAGGTTCTGGAGTTCCCTTCCACAGAAGGAACTGATCAGATACAAATAAACATCTCTGTTTGCTCTTGGCTTGCTGCACAGAGGAGCAGGTCTGCTCGAGGTGCTTCTTTCTAGAATTCTAGTCTTTTATTTACATGTGTTACAGATAACGAAATTAACCAAATATCAGGTTCTAAAACATGAATTTTATCTTCATTTGAATGGATTTTCATGTAGCCTAACTTCAAGAAAATGGTGGGCAATAAATAAGTGTCATTTAAGAATGAAGCTTAAGGGAAAAAGCTTCTGCTTGTCTGACTGATGTTTTTTCCCTAAACTGTTGTCAAGTGTTTGTAATAATTAAATAGTTAACCATCCTAAGACAATTTTCTGCTTAAATGACCATGCATTATATATAACAATCTTCTGTGTTTTGCTCAGAGGTGAAAAATAAGTCTAGAGAAAAAAACATCTTAAAAGAACAGGATGACATAATTAGTACCATCTGTATAGATCTTGTAGCCTCATAAAGGGTTTTACTGAAAAGATAGAGTAATGAAGTATTATTTGAGGATTTCATTTTTTAAAGACTGAGTCAACTGGGCAACATCACCAGCTTTTATAGACCAGTGTCAGTTCTCAGACAGTGATGGAGTCATATCTGCTCTATTCCCAAAATGAAAGGAGTGATAACTCCAAGAACCTATAAGAGCTTTTATTTGAAGTGAATGTCAACTCTTCTATTAACTTCACAGAATCCCTTCAAATTTAAACAGTTATAATGTCATTTCAGGGGTCATTAGGAATATTTCACAAACAATATCAGTAATATTGAAAGCTGATACTCAGTTTAATATTTTGGTAACTCAGCTTAAATAAGATTAGGGTTTATGGTCAATTCTGGGAAGACCTTGTATATTTTCTAAAGTGATTCTTCCAGATGAATTTTACCTTGTAATCAGCAAACAAGGTCAGCTTGACCTTCTGGGATAACAAAAACCCTTCTGGGCCTCTACCAACCCATGATAAAATTCATTTGTATCAAGCAATAAGAAGTCTAATCTTTTTGTTTCTGATAATCTAAAACTCCTCCACGGGGTCACTGAGTGGATCACTGTTCTCAGTGTAACACATGTGACAGGCAGCTTTATAGTGTTTTAAGTGCCATTATTTCCCTATTAAATGAAAGGTGGTTTGATAGAGGAGATGATACAGTTCTGTTCATTGAAATCTTCTGCTGGATTATAGGTCAGTTATCTCTCTCTGGCTGTGGGGATGAAGGGTGGGATCATTTTGCTGCTTCAAGCACCATGAAGCACTTCATACCATCAAGAAACAGGTCTTGTCTAGGGGGAAAAATGGATATTTTTTTAACATACTGAGCACCATTTTTTTACTGCCAAATACAAGGACTAAATGTTTCTCCAATGTTTTATTTTTAATTTTATTTTTTTTTAATTGTTGAATGCTAGTATTTTTCAGCCACAAGCAAATGGATATGGTCCCATTGAAAAGACACACCTGCTACTAGTGAGTGCAGCAAGACAGACAAACAGTCATTAGGTCTATTTTTTTCAGTTGACATTTGTAAAACCAAAGTTAGGACAAAGCTTTTTAAGATAGGAACTCTTAATTACTGAAGTCTTAAAAAAAAATCCCTTAGAAGGCTGTTCTGGGATGCCAGTGCCCCAAGGTACAGAAGTGGTCACAAAGCTCACTTGGACATCTAACCTTAATGGAGCGACACCACTTGGAAGCCTTTTGTACTTTCACCAGCTCTCTATTTAAAAGGCTCTTTTCTCACACCACATCACAATCACATCACTTCTTAAGTTGATCAGCTCTGGCCACACCTGATCACGTCTGTGGTCCTGTTTGACAGGGCTCCCAGGATTCACTTACGTTGTTTTATTTCACAGTCATCTTTCAATGTGACTCCTTCATTTGAATGTGTTCTTCCTCCAACACTCATAATTCCATGTGAAATTATATTTATTCCCTAAATTAACACACTTGAATTGCATATTGCTGAACTACTTCCTATTTCAATTATTCCAGTCACTCTATTTCATTGATCTTCTTCTCAGAAAAGCGTGGAAATACATGAAAGGAAATACGTGACTCCCCACTCCACTCATTCATGAAACTGTGACACAGGGTTGGTTAACCAGAAGTTAAATACATGCTAAATTTTAGGATCATAGAATAATGGAACAGTTTGGGGTGAAAGGCACCTTAAAGAACATTTCATTCCACTCCCTTGTCATGGGCAGGGACACCTCCCACTAGCCCAGGTTGCCCCAACCTGGCCTTGGACACTCCCAGGGATCCAGGGGCAGCCACAGCTTCTCTGCCCAACCTGTGCCAGGGCCTGCC
>JAWWTY010000158.1:4092342-4103953 GCA_035222235.1 Margarornis squamiger | reverse complement strand
TTCAAGCCTTGGGAGCAGCAGTGCCAGACTCTGGGTGATTTTACACCTGAAATATACAGAGATTTTATGACTTTCATTTAACATTCTGTACTTGAACAAAAATTAAAAGGTCACCTCTTCAACTTCTCTGGGAAAAGACTGATTACAATACGACTTGGGGCAACCTGAAACAAAATAGGAGCAACTTAATTTTGACAAGTTCATTTATCTTTTGGTAAATTCTATGAAAATGTATCAATAAAGGGGATTGCCCATTGAAAGAAAGTCTACATGTTTTTGGTTTTCTGGCAGGGTGAATTTGGTTTGTACCCAGTGACAGCAAAGAATTTAAACACTACCTGAGATACCAAATTTTAGCTGTGAAAAGTACAGTTAGATCACTGAGGAATCTGAAAACAGCATTTCTTCCTTGGCTGTGGTTATTGGAAAGAAACTGATGTGCCCTTGCAAAACCCAAGTTATACCAGCATTGGAACTGACATCAGTGATAGATCCAATTGCAAGGCTGGATGATTTGGGGATTTGAAATTACTTGGTTAACATTTCCGTTGCATTTGCTCTGCAGCATGAAGTATCATTGTTCCAGAGTCATGGAAAAAGAATGACATTTCTTAAAATTCAAGATAAAATCATTTTCTAAACAATGAGCTGGATGTGTTCCCAACCAGATTCATGACCATGATTTGTAGTTGTTTATCACTGATAAAGAGAAAAAACCCCATAAACAATAAATTAAAATAATTTGAATTAACACTATGCATTCCCAGGTTACAATAATTGCTTTTTAGCTGTAGACTACCTGTAAAATACCCTTAAAATATTCTTTAGTGATCCTGAAAAATCTTTAAAATTACCTTATTTGGCACTTGGCATTTTTCTTTTCTCATTTCTGATACACATAAGAGTTTGTTCCCAAAATGAAGGACTGGCAGAAAGAACACAAATGCTAAGCAGGCTTGGAACTCCTCAAAAAAAGCCTGTATTGCTGAAGAAAAGAAATATCCATTCCATTGGCAAGTTAGACTTTCTGAAGAAACTGAATATTGAGCTGTCTGACTAACAGAAAGGAAGATGGATGACTCTTCCTGAAATAGATGCTTGAAACTTACTTCTGCTCAAAAGAGAATATAATCAATTTGGGAAAGAGTTGCCTCCAACACTTGGAATGCTTTATCATAAGCAGTAGATTGCATTTGAATTTTACTTGAGTGTTTTAAAGGTATTATTACAGCTTAACCTTCAAAATGAATAACAATTTATTTGTGCAGTTACTCACTGAAATAGGTTGCGATACCCAGTTTAAAAAATATTCTATCCTGTCCTTTATGTCCTACTTTTCCCATTCATTATTAGCTGGGTTTATTACTCATCTTATTTGTTCCTCTTTAGGTTCAGAGACAGCAGATTGATTACCTTGCATTGGCACCTGGAGGGCATGGGGGCAAACATGAGCTCAGACCATTCTCTTTGGGTAAGAAGCTACAGGTGGAGTCTCAAAGAAGCACATTTGTAGCTTCTGACCTTCCCCTGTTCGAACAGAACCTTTCAGAAGGAAGTGTGGTACTCCAGAGAGAGTCTTGAAAGGTCACACCCTGAGAGAAGGGGCTCTGTACTGTAATGGGATCATTAATTCTGGCTGTCCAGGTGGTGAGTCCTGAAGACTCAGAACCACTTCCACTCTTTCTAAATTAAATTAATTAGGATCTGGCACTAAGCCTTCTCAGCAGGGAAACCTGTATCCAGGATCCCAGATGCCAAAGGGGAAGCTCCAAGAATGAAGTCACAGGTAGCTGAGAACACACTGTTTGTAATTTTTATCGTGTACTTCAGCTAAAGCGTAACACTGGACAGGAGGTGAGATACAGGAATCCCAGATACTGTTGTTGCTCCTACAGTGTGTTCTGGAACAACTGTCACTGTTCTGCAAGCATCCAATCTGAAAAATTCTATGCAATTTATAACCAATATTCATATACAAATGCCAATAATATGACCTTTAATGACCTTTAATATGACCTTTAATAGTTATGAGGGTGGAGTTTTTTTTTCAATAGAAGAAAAGTTATCTAATAATTTCATTGCCAAAACCCCAAACCCATCTATATTTTTGTGCAATTTAAGTGGCTCTATGAATAGTCCACCTATTGTACAGTCCCTGGATTTAACTGAAATACAGTCTACATGTAATTTGCTAACAACATTAAGTATTGGAAATAAATCTGGATGCTCACTTCCTCTTTGAACTTGGCATGCATGCATGTACCACCTCCCAAAACTTGTGCCATAGGTCTTTACTTCAGAAACAGATATCTCCATGAGAAGCATCAACTTCCTTACAGAGCAACAAATAGTAAGTTAATAAAAATTGCTATTTTTTCCTATTTTTCTATTACATTTAAATACTTTTATGCTCAGTAAAAGGCATAATTAAATTGTTTTAAGTACAACAGTGTTTAATACCTATGAAATGAACATTGGTGTAAAACCATATAAATTACAGGAAAAAGTCATGCAGGAGAAAAATGAAGAGCAGAGTAAAGCCAGACAAGTTTTCAAGAACTGTTTTTGTTCACTTAATGTTCTAAAATACTTCATTAAATAATGCAGGGGTGAATGAAGAATTTCTGCAATAGTAAAATATGGTGGAATTTCTAGGGCTGATAAAAGTTAGAGTACTATTCTTTATTTAAAATATGATCAATTTGCTCTGCAATGCCATGCAAAAATAATGTTTTAATTTAGTTGTAGACATGATTCATTAGAATTCAAATGAAGGAGCCAAAGTTAAACAAAAATCCGATTTTGGGATATACTTCTTACGAAAGTCTTAAAAAAAGATGGTGCCCAAGCCCAGGCTGAGCTGGCCCTGTGAGGGCCAGGCTGCCCCAAAGGTGCTCCTCTGAGGAGGCTCCCAGGGCTCTGTCTCCCTTTAGTTTCCTTTAAGCTGCATTTTACTGTAAATTAATATTGTGAAATGAATTGTCTTGTCAGAAGCAAGAGAAATTGGCCAGATGAGGCAATTCCAAGGTATGCTAACTCACCATATTAACAATGTATTCACAGATAATCAGGAGATGAGGGTCTCGAGTCTGATGAGGAGGAGCTGAGGGAGCTGGGGGGGCTCAGCCTGGAGAAAAGGAGGCTCAGGGGGGACCTTGTGGCTCTGCAAGTCCCTGCCAGGAGGGGGGAGCCGGGGAGGGTCGGGCTCTGCTCCCAGGGAACAGGGACAGGAGCAGAGGGAACGACCTCAGGCTGGGCCAGGGGGGACATGGGGAGGAATTTGTTGCTGGAAAGGGTGGTCAGGCCTTGGCAGGGGCTGCCCAGGGAGGGTTGGAGTGCCCAGCCCTGGAGGGACTTGGACAGGGGTTAGTGGTGGCTTTGGCAATGCTAGGGTAATGGCTGGACCCAGTGAACTTAGAGGGCTTTTCCAACCTAAATGTTTTTCTGATTATGATTTAAGCATCCTCTCATATAAACTTACAGGCGCAATGAAATTAAATGTCTGTGTGACTCAAAACTGTCAATCTAAGTTTGCTATACATATTCTTTAGGGTTTGGATGAAAAAACCACAAAAAGATAGTATAAGAGCATATTAGTGAAACACTCTATACACTTACATTTTAGCACAGCCAAAAACCTGTTTTTTTTTTTTTGTGTGTTTTTGTTTGGTTTGGTTTGGTTTGTTGTTGTTTTTTGTTTGTTTGTTTGTTTGTTTTTGTGGGTTTTTTGTGTGTTTTTTGTTGTTTTTGGTTTTGTTTTTTTAATTCTGGGACTGGTCATTCCAATACATTTGCAAAATAAATGGTTTTCTTAGAGTAGCCTTTCACTTCAATGCAGAGCTCCCCCTAGCTTCAAGAGTAACAGCATTTGGATATTTTCCTTATTTTTCACATCCACAAGTTTAATCTTCAAGCACTTCATAGGCTTTAAAAAAAAAAGAAAACAAAACAGCATGAGAAATACAAGAGTACAGGGAGGGGCAACATTCACTGAACAGTGGTGGGGTTTTTGTTGGTTTTTTTTCCTTCCCTTAGCTGTAGACCTTTCAGAGGTTCTTGGAAATGTTTCATGTGGCTCTTCCTTTGAGCATATTCTCCTAGATTTCTTTCCAATGTGCAGCCACCAAATAAGAGTTGCTCAGGTAGTGATGCAGAAGGATGCATCAAGGACTGCTTTCCCAATATTTCCCTGCATGAACAAGTAGGCAAGAGAAGAAGGGAAAATAGCAGGAATAGTAGGAACAACATTCCATGACTTGCTTCCTGCTAGTCTGACTTGCTGGCAGGCATGAAAGCTCCTGCCTCTTCAGGACACTGTGATCTCTGGCCTACTGCACAGAATTGCCACAGGCTTAGGCAGGATCACTCTTTCAATAGTTTTAAGGCAAAAGTATTTAAAGCCTTTTTTCAATTTTTATTTTTTTTTTATTTTATTACTTTGTTAAAGTTGTCAAGCATTAGAGATAGTTGAGCACAATAAAAACCAGTAACACAAGGATAAGCTCACAGGCTCTGTGAGGAAAAAAGTGTGTTACAGCATACTTGCTGTGACAAACTTTCTCCTACACACTTGAAGGCCTGGCAAGACTAACCCATTCTTTCCAGAGAACTCCTGGGAGATAAATGGAGGACCAGGAGAACGTAAACGGCACACACAGAACAAAAACCTCTTTAAAAATGAAAAGCTGTATGAAAACCTGCACGCAGGAGTTCATTATCAACAGGTCTATATCAAAGTGGAGAGAACTCCAGAAGAATTCTGCAGGATCCAGTACTATTCCCTACTTGGATGTTAATTGGATGGCAGCTTTTAGCAAAGAGGCTGCTAGAACCCAGAATTTTATAGCTCTGTGGACAGGCAGCTGCTCCTGAGCTCACCATCCAGCTGAGGAATATCTAGTTAGGGTGCAGGTTCTGGAGGGAATTACTGTGGGTCACAAAATGAGCAAGACTCAGCTGTGCCACACTGAAAAAGAAACTACCCATGCAGACAGACCGACAGCAAGAGCAGGGACTGCTAAACACATGTAATTCTGTCCTGTCCCACTCAGCAAGATCTCTGCTGGAGTTCTAAATCCAGTCTGGGGCACTGTCCTAGAAAATGTGACAAAGAGGGGAAAGAAATAGGACTGCCTAAACCTACAGAATAGCAGCATGATTTTCAAATATATGAAATGTCATTATGGAAAACAGAAACAATCAGTTCTCCCTACCTGTAGCTGATACAAGAGGTCATGGATTGAAATTACAGTAAGGAAGGTTCTAAATGGACTTTAGCATACGGTCCATGGGGAGAGATTTAATGACAGGCTAGAGAAACAGCTGTCAAGACTATTTTAAGATGTTGTCTTCCTTGTCCTTCCCCACCCTACAGCTCTGAACTAAGGAGCAAGGTTAAGCTATGATAAATGGTATCACTACCTCAGTGCTCTTAATGTGAATTTGATCAGTGTGTACGTGAAACATAATGTTATCTGGTTGCAGTATAGTACTCTGTCATGGAATGTGCATGTTCTAAAATGCATTTTGGAAACAATTTCGATAAATATCATGATAAGAAGTTAAGGTGAAAAAACTGGGAGGCTGGAAGGTGATGAAAATATTCCCAATAAGAAAAAACCATTTTAGTACCTAAGTATTAAAGTATCCAGGTGAACTATGTCTTAATTATGTTCTATTTTGAAAGATCAACACTTTGATTTTCAAATAATTTTCCAATGCTGAACCATCTTTCTCTTTTTGCAAATCACAAAAGGATCTTGAGAGGAGCTTTAACCTCGTTCCTAAAAGCAATAAACTTTTGGGCTTGTGTTCTTAAGGACGAAGTTTTCTTCGGGGTGAAAATGAATCCTCCTCCACTGCTGAGCAGGCTGGTGCCTCACACCATTGCAAGGGACTGCTGGAGCTGCCCTTACACACAGTGTGTGCTGAAATCTGGCCTCTGAAGGGTCAAGGTGAGAACAACTGGCTGAAGAGAGTGCTCTGAAAGTTTCAGAGGCAAAAAGACTTTTTTGCACCTTTTGTGAAAAAAGTGGGGACTAATCCAGGAGACAATAATCCATTCTTTCAGGATGACAGCCTGAAGGTGCATAACTGCAGAGCCCACGGACACCACTGCTCTCTGAGTCTGGCCCTTTCTGAATTTCTCAGGAATATTTCAAGTGAGCCACATGGAGAGTGTGGGCTGACTGGAGCGGAGATGGAGGTGGGAACATTCACCATCACACGAGTGTTACAGTCTGGTGGTGGGGAAAGAAAAAGGGGAAGATAAAGCCAGACATCCCTGCATATCCTGCTGTGGCTGTATAACTGTATGACATTATTAGAAAAATGCCTAAAATGAGTTATGGAACTAATTAAGGAAATATAAAAGCCATGGATAAAAAGTTCCTTGTTAAGTATAATTGATAGTACAAATCTAATATGAAAGGTTAACAAGCTCTTGAAAATTGTTGAATCAAGTACAGACTGATGTTTTTAATATAATTACATAGAGCTAGCAGATGGTATAGTCATTTTTATTATATTGTCAGCTATTAGGTTTTCATTTTTAAGGCAAATAACTGAATTATACTAAAGATAGGTATAGTTATTTTAAAAGATTTTTCCATTTTCTAATATCTGTTTGTACTGATCTAATGCATAATATTTACCATTTATAAAAATCTGAAAGACAAGGTTTAAGTAAGAATTCAGAGTATTTTACTACCCCTTTCTAAGAAACTTCATTTTAGATTTTAATTAAAAGCTCAATTTCCTTAATGAATGACATAATTTTAGATATGTCAATATATTTTCAGACCAACTGAGTTCTGAAGTACTTTAAGAAAACAAAGCAGCAGGAAAAAACTACTCTTAATTCAATAATTCTAGTTCCTAAAAGCCACTGAAAAATTAAACTTAAGATATCAGATGACATGTCAGATCCACCAATTCAGAAAGACAAGGAGAGAGGTGAGTACCTCATTCTCACACTCTCCAGTCTGCCAGGATGTATCTGAGAGCTCCTTTTTACCCATGTTCAGAAACTCTCTGAATCAAATGTCACTACCTACCTTAGTGTTTCTAAAACAGAATCTTCATACAAGACTCAGACTTCTGGCTCCCACTGTGCTCCTTCCACTACTGAGTAACCCATTCTACAGACTTCTTACACATCAAACCAAAACTGAGAGAGTTCAGGACTCTTAGGTGGAGTATTACAGTAACAGCATATTTTTCTCATTATGGTCAATGAGGTTGCAGTATCTGAGGACAACTGCAAGGAAGCAGTTCATCAAGAACTGGAGTAACAGGAGAAGGAATAATGAGTTCAAACTGAAAGAAGGGAAATTTAGTTTAGAAATTGGGAAGGAAATGTTCCCTGTGAGGGTGGTCAGGCCCTGGCACAGGGTGGGCAGAGAAGCTGTGGCTGCCCCTGGATCCCTGGAAGTGTCCAAGGCCAGGTTGGATGGGGCTTGGAGCAACCTGAGCTGGTGGGAGGTGTCCCTGCCCATGGCAGGGGTTGGCACTGGCTAAGCTTTAAGGTCCCTTCCAGCCCAAACCATTCTGTGATTCTGTGATTTACCAAGAAGGGTAGAGCTCTAATTTATTCTTAAAAATATCAGACAAAATGGATTTAGTCCAAACTGATTTTGGAACTTACAGTAAGGAGTACTCAACATAGACTCGTAGTATGGTTTGGGTTGGAAGGGAGCTTAAAGCTCATATAGTCCCACCCCCCTGATGTGGTCTACTAGACCAGGTTGCTCAAGTCCTTACAAAGTTAGGGAGTAGGACATGAGTTACGCCCTTTGTATCACTGTTCATCTCATCAAAATGTAGCAATCAGAAAGATAAGCATCTACCTTTTAAGATTCCTGTATAATCATAGGGCAAACTACCAGACACCTGCCATGGCCCTTTGGAGGTGCCTGATTGCATTCATCAGAAACAGCAGAAGTCCAAAAGGCTTCTGAAGAGAATACATTTTAAACATTTAAGGAAAGAGGAGACAATACAAACTTAAGAGCACCCTCAGTAAGTTAGAGCGAATGTGCCTATATTCCCCAAAGTCATCAATATCAGTTGCCTTGGGAAGGGAACAGAAAGCAACACTTCCCCAAATACCTTCCCAGCTGTGCTTTCATTTGAAATTCTGCAGGCTAATGCTCATCTCTACCAAAGCTCTGCTGGCATGGCATGTGAAGAACCCAGGATGGCTGTCAGGAAGGCCATAAAAATAGATAGCCTGAGCTTGATGGCTCTTGAAATAATCACGCTGCATCACTACTGCGGCTGGTGAAGGAAATGAAGGATGGGAAAAGCTCCTTCTGTGAGCTAAGAGTAAATAACTGACCCAGACAAGTTCAGACATCCTGCAGTTTCAACTTAATGAATTCACTGGACCCTTGACTAGATTAAAGTAAATAAAACATACTTTCTCACTTGCAACTCCCCTCAGATAGTCACAAAACAGCTACCAGGTCACTTGAAGGAAACTAAAAGTCATCTAAAACTTCATGGACATTAACCAACTGGCTGCAATTGAAAAGCTGTAACAACAATGGATTCAACTGTCTATTTCCCACTCTTGTAGTCATTGTCAAAGGATGGGATTTATGCCAGCCTTTCTGTCCTTCTCTACCGTCTGTCACAACAATGAGGCATTGCGATTTTATAGACTTACATGTTCTCTCAAAGATAACAGTAAACAATATTCCTTTGACATTTTCAATGTTCTATAATTTTACTGAATGGTTCTTCTTACTCTTCCTTTTATATTCTCAAAACTGACGAAAAAGTGATGAAATAGCCAAGAAAATAAAATAGAGAACTGTTAAGAGGCTAAAGTAGTGAGTCTGACTACTGTCTCTTACAGAACAGACAGGGCATAATGATTTTTGTATCACTCTTGATCATTCTTGCAAAGTAACATCACACTACACAACAAGCTCCCCCAGGAACTGCAGATCATATCAAGCATCACCACTTCTCAACTTAAATAGTGGGCTCATTTGGGTCGATTCCATGTCCTTTAACAAATGCTTAGCAAGCCACGTGTCCTTCTGTCTCTGTCTGTGCAGATATGTGTAGGTATGGCTCAAGGTAAATCCCAAACAAACTACTCCACTGCAGACACTCCTCCTTCTGCAAAGAACATGAAAGAGCCAACAAGTGACAGATGTTTGTTATGCTGCTTAATACACCACTGGAAGGAATGGGAGTCTGCAATAATGGGGGAAGTGTGAGAAACTGTGCTGCAGAACATTAGTGGTGTCCTAAAATGAACTGAAGATGAAATAACACAGTAAGTTCTCAGTGGGGAAAGCAAAATGTAGCACAGTTCTCCTTATGTGCCAAATCCTTGAACAGACTCTCCAGCTGATCTGCCATGTGGTTCCTCTGTGAATTCAAACTGGAGGCAACATGATTGCAGGGAAAGGATGAGTTGGACAGACTAAAGGAAAGAAGGGAGAGCATTGCACCACTGACTGTAGAATATTTTCCTGGACTGCAAACACTTCACCTGCAGTTCCACTTCTGTCTTGTGCAATATGCCTTCATACACAGCGTTTGTGGATGATGAAGGCATATTAGGTGTTGTCTGTCTTCAGAGGAAAGGAGATTACATCCCTGAAGCTTTTCTGGTATTCAAATTAGTTCTTTAAGTCAATCTTAATTTTAATTTTTTCCCATAAATGTGAACATTTTACGTGTTTTATATCAGCTACAGCACCACAGACTCGAATTTAAGTCTACACTTCGAGGATCTGAAGATGTGAACCTGGGGAAGGAGTGGAGAAGATGTGAATATGAGGAGAAAGTCACCTTTCAACACTGCAGAGTCCTGTTTTGGCTGGTTTCTTGTTTGGAAGCTGTCCTGACCTCTGATCATTGTTATCTCATCCTCAGCGCCCTCAGTGGAAGCCGGAGATCCGGACTGTGTCTTCTTTGTCTTCTTCCAGGAGCAATCTCTCATAACCAGCAGCAGAGGGACACTTCTGCTCTGCTTCAGGCTCTTGAAAATGCAGGGTGTGCCAACAGTTCAGGTTTCAGGTATTTGATGCTGAGCCTAAGGAAACATAAAAGGGAACCCAACAAAGGGGTTTTCATAGTGGCTTGTATCTTCCAATCTCATTCTTGCTGCTAGTTGGGAAGCCACAGTGTCTGCAGCAGTGATAGTCTCCTCCACAGTAATAAGCTTTGGGGCCTGGGCTAAGAGTAGAAGCTTCCTCCTCAAGGACTTAATCCAACAAAGTATTTGAGCACATGCATAACATTTAAGGGTAGAATATTAAATATTTTACTGAATTGTCATCTAAAATGCATAACGTAATAACAAGCAAACTAAGTCAGAGTGCTCAGAAACACTTCTCCTTTGAATTCCTACTTTAAGACAGCTATAAAAAAACTCCACACTTAGAAACAGCTGAAAAACAGCTACAAGTTGTTACCAGAGGGAGTTATTACTTTGAGTGTTTCACACCTTCTTATTCCTTTGATGCTCTCACAAACTGGATTTTCCAGGGCAATACAAAAAAAATGTAGATCCAACTCCTTCAAATAAATACACAGACTAATATTAAGTAGCTTTTTCAAATGTTGTCCCATCAAATTGTCTTGAGGAGTCAAAGAGAGGTGCATATATATTCCTGTGTGACTTGCTGCCCGACGATGCTTTCAGAAGAAAGGATCAGAGAAGTTTGCATGCAGCTCAAGGCAAAATATGCCACATATAAAAGACCATGGAAGACAGCAGGTAATTCAAGAATTAGAAACACCTTTTGACTGAGAAAAAGTGAAGGGCAAATACAATCTCATGGACAGAAATAGGATTCAGATGATTTTCAGTGGAACTATTCTGGTCCCTAGAGAGGGACAAAGTGGCTTTGAGCTATCACAGGTCAACAGAATAGGCTCTCAGTTGCTTCTGCATGGAACCTCCTGAGATGTCCAGGAGGGAAAGAGGACTCTGCTGCTAGGCTCTGCACGACAGCCAGTCTCTCATCCATCTGAAATCAAAGCAGGCAGAGTGGAAAAGAAGAGCATTAATCTATAAATTATGTGGGTGATTTTTTTTTATTCTTTTTAAAGGAAGAAGAAACTCATGTAATGCAAGAATATACAGAAGGTGAACACCACAGGACAAGGGAAAAGCAAGAGAAAGCATTAATAGAGATCAAAGTAAAAGAGGGATAGACAATGAGATTACTCTGGGGTCTAGACTTGATTTAGGTAATGCATTGGGCAAGGCTGGAGAAATATATAATTTTTGTAAAGCAACACAGTGCACTGCAGGAACAGAACACAGGAACCAGAAACAATGGGGAAAGAGATAAGAGAAGGGTGATGTCTATCACGGTGGGGATGAGAGGACAGCAGGAAAGAGCAGAAATAGAGCTGGTGGTGAGCTGCCACATTTCAGAATCCCAGAATCATTAAGGTTGGAAAAGCCCTCCCATACCACAGAGCCCACCCTGTGCCCGATGCCCACCTTGTCCCTGAGTGCCACCCAGTCCTGCCTTGGGTATCTCCAGGGCTGGGCACTCCACCCCTCCCTGGGCAGCCCCTGCCAAGGCCTGACCACCCTTTCCAGCAACAAATTCCTCCCCATGTCCCCCCTGCCCCT
>JAWWTY010000158.1:4080781-4092242 GCA_035222235.1 Margarornis squamiger | reverse complement strand
CAGAAGGTCCCCCCTGAGCCTCCTTTTCTCCAGGCTGAGCCCCCCCAGCTCCCTCAGCCCCTCCTGCTGCTCCAGCCTCTTCCCCAGCTCCCTTCCCTTCCCTGGCCCTTCTCTCCCTTTAAGACAATTGCTGGGTAAACTATGAAGTAATGAATATGAGAACAGGCAGAACAAAGCAGGCTGGGAAAAGACTCTCTGCCAGGAGACCACTCCTAATCTCAGGGGGACCAGGCAGATGTCACTGCTGTTCCTCAGGGGACGCGTTCCCATGGTCAGAGCAAGTGGAGCCCGGCACGCTCTGCCGTGCTGCTCCCGAGGGGCTGATGTTGCACCGAGTGGGAAATGCAGTATCTTGCAGGCATATTGCTCAGGGAAGGTCTGACTGTGGCTCATGGAAGGTCTGACCGAAAACCAGCGATGGGCTCTTGCATTGCAATACAAGGCGGTACCTTTCCTGTTTATGCTGAAGAAATCAGTCTGTGACAACAGGAGGGTCTGATTATTTCCTGGGTTAGTGGTAGGGCCTCATAGGTTTTGACACAACAAAGTATATATTTCACAATATATATACACCAAAATACTATGCACCATATATACACCCAGTGAAATTTATATTAAGCCAGTAGCACTGAATACTATTGGTTGTATTTTCAGTTACTCACATTACCACCCAACGTGGAGAGCAACTAATAAGATCATGAATTGGTTCCACTTTCAAGTTAAAGAATATATAAAACAAGATTGTAAACAAAGATTTTCAATTAAGAAAAAATTAAAACAGAAAAAAAAAAAAACAAAAACCTCCACAACAAAACCCCTGAAAATTATAAGCACTAGTATTCAAAATGAACAGAACAGCCTCAGGACATAAATGAATTCAGAAACTCAAAATCATCTACAACTTTTTTCTAAAGAAAAGGAAAGAACTTCTTCAGAAGGCTTCCAGCTCTAACTGGGTGATAATCACCCCTAAAGAGATATTAGCTACACACTAGAAGTAAAATAAGCAGCATGAGAAAGCTACATTTTAGAGATAAAAGTATGAGAATAATTTGAGAATGGCCCCAAATCAAATGTTTTCTACATAGTAACAAGTGCCTTTAGTTCTATAAATAGGACATAAAAAGAAGAGAAGACATTAAGATGCTGCAAGAATTAAGATTATTTTTTAAGAGTTTATTTTAGAATGAATACTTTTCTTTGGCTTTCAATAAGGGAAAACTTGAAGAGTCTAAGGCAAAAACCACACTGTCTAATGGGAATAAAGTACTGAAATGGAGGCTGCCATTGTCAAAAAATCCACACAGATCAAAGGATTTAATGTGCTTACACTGTGAGGACCAGAGAGTCTCCTTCCCAGAATATATGAAAGCACAGAGAGATGAAGTGCAAGTGAAATAAGAGAGGCCTCTATCAAAGAGGTGAGGCACTGCCTGACCAAAGAGGAGCTGAAATCATACTTATACTTCAGAGAGAGGCCAAAAGGTGAGCCAAATAACAGCAGAGCCATTAGTTTTATCTCAATGACACCCAAGGCTCTTGAACACGTTCTCTAGGAAAGTGCAATTGAAAACCTGGATATAAACAGAGCTGAACAGGCAGCCTGTGGTGGTGGCAGCTCTGCTTTGCTGAGCACAGGACATGGGACAGGCCCACTCAGTGTGGCTTCTGTGAAGTAACAGCTAAACCCAGTGACATGGAGACTGGGGAAACCTGTAAAACACGCAAGGGGCTGGCCAGGAGAGAAGAGGGTGAGAAGAAAGGGTGAGAAAATTCAAAATGCGAAGCCAGGCATCTATTGACTAATTACAGAAGCTTGTATGGAATGCTGGGAGCTTGACCCCTGGAAATGGCATGGAGACAGAGTACAGTGGTGAGACCTTCCCTAGAAGAGCAGCAAAGATGCTCCCCGGATCTCACTGAGGACCAGACCAAAAGCCGGCAGGAGCGTGATTAGAGGCTCTCCCTGAAGAAGAGATGAAAAGAAGACTGAAAGAACTTCTTGTTTAGCTCAGCAAAATGCCAGCTGCAAAAAATACAGCTGTGTTCAATGTACACTGTGGGAAGGTGAAAGAAGTGCAAACAGTGCTGGCAAAGGACAGATGGATAAACTGGCATGAGATGAGGCTTGTAGGGACAGGTGAAGCCCTCCAGCCCTGTGCTTTCTGTTCACAAGCACTTCACAGCAATAATTTCACCATAAACTCCTCTCTTGGTGTTGAATATACTGAGATTTGTCTTGCACTGAAGACACTGTGTGAAGACTGAACTGTGTGTCAGTTTGGTAACCAGAGCACATATTACACTGTAATAACATCTTTCTATGCACTTAGGGGGGAGGGTGTGCCTCTTTTATCTCTATAATCAGAGGGAGGAACAAAGTGGATGAGCTCAGTAAGAGTCATAGGAACACAGGATAAGCCAGCTCAGAAAGGACTTCAGAAGGTTTTGAGTCCACCTTCCTGCTTAAGGCAGGGTCAGCAGCATAAGGGTCAGTGCTGGCACTCACATCTTCACCCACTCTGGACTTGAAAAGCTCCAAGGGTGAAGGCCACACTACCTTCCTTAGCCACATGTTCCACTAATTAAAGATTTGATTGGGATAAAGCTTTATCCTGTATCCAGATGGAAAAAACCCAGCGCAATCCCACATCCTCCAAAACACAACCAAACTATGGAAGTGAATTTAGCTGAAAAAGATTATAAATAATAATGTAACAGTTGCCTTAGCTCAACCCTCTCTCTTTTATGAAGTACTCATTTAAATACAGAACAGTCCTAAACCCTCTGAGTAAAAGAGTTTGGGTAAAAGATAATGTTTCATTCCAGCCACCACTTTCAAATCTAAGTGCAGACAGAGCCAGAAGGAGCAGGGATCTAAATTGTCCCTTCAGATCCTTTCTAACCCTGTGACTCAACCACTGGACACACAGAGCACAAAAAAAGCATCTCTGGAGCGTTTGCCACAGTTCTCTTTCTTGTCAGTGCTATGGTGAGGAACAGAGACCATGTGCTTCAAGAGAAGTGAGGAATGACTTGTTACACCGAGCAGAGCTCCTCACTTTATTAGATCTTCGACACCTGTTTGGGAATCAGTCAAACACAAACTCTTTCCCTTAATTCCTATGCAAAACCCTCTGTCCCACTTTTCTTCCAGAAACCTCAAGGACAGTCTGCATTCCAAGACAGTCAAAAATGTGAAGGCGGTAGAGAATGAGATATAGGTTAGGGGAAGGAGAGCAGAAGCAGGATGTAAGCTAATTCAATTCACTGTAGGCAGCATGACAGAAATGGGTCTTTAAGATGGACATCAGTGTGCACAGTCCCTGAAGGAAAGTTCCAGAAGGTTATACCACACTGGAGAGCCAGCAGAGAGGTGCAGCAAATGGACTGACATTACTTTCCCCTCGTGGGTTTTCTGAGGAACAAATTTAATCTGACCCAGCACAGGAATACTTTAAAAAAAATTACAGATTTATGTAAACAGAGGAAAGCAGAGATTTTTTTTCCTTGGCCTGGAAATGTATGCTGAAAACCTACTCTATATTATAGGCTGCAAGGCTCAACATAGCAGGCAATCAGTGTGGATGCATGTGAGTGTTCATAAGCTCATTTAAATGTTCATAAGTGAGTTAACAGAACTGTAACTCCAAGAGGAAAAATACTGCATCGGTATCAATTAAATATTTGATAATAAGTTAAATAACTTTCTTGATTTTTATGAATTAATCACTGATAAAATGCTGTAAAACATCCTTGTAATCTTTCCAAATATAAATCTTTTAAAAAATACCAAAGACCTGTTGAATTTCTCAGATGCATATCATTTTGGCAGATTGATGTTGTGAAGAAATACAAATTTCACAGATTCTTTTTTCCTTCACAGGAACAAACATCCTAAACCATTTCACAGTGTTCCAAGTACCTTCTGAAAAACAACAGAATCACTTCTTTCCATGACAATATGTAGAGCCAACCCCATGTGAAGGTAATCATTTCTGCTTGTGGCATGTATTTAAGCAAACATAGCATTATGGCAAGAAATACCTCAAGATGATGAAATTAGGTTTAACTCATGAACATTGCTGTTCATTCTATTTGCATTAGTACAGTAATCCCAGAGAAACAGGTCAACATATTTTAGCTCTAATGGAGCACCCCTTAGATATTCGTTTATCCTAGAAACATTTCTCTGATGAGTATGTTAGTTAATTGTATTCTCCTATTTTCCTGTTCATCCTACGTGTGCCTTAAAGAAGCCACTGCTTTTGTTTATCTTTAGTTCAGCTTTTCGTTTGTTTAATTACCTCATCTGAAATTCTATTTTGTAAATCAATTTCTTCTTTCAAGTGCTGATTAAGAACAAACACTCAAACAAGCCTAGACACAAACAACAGAAGTTTCCCATCCTGATGCCCAGACGCTGCACACACTTTTGTCTGTGAGTGGTTTTGGATATTTTCAGTTACTGAACACATGACAGAGTTTGAACAGATGTGGAGTTTGTCTTGGGTTGATCCTCTGGAGGAACGTTATCTCCAAAGACTACACAATACCTTCCAGGGATGGTGACCAATACACTGAGAGCCTTGGTCCTTTTGAAAGCACGACCCGGAACCACAACTCTTGAAATAGCACTTTTTCTTTCTAAAAAAAAATGTTTATGAAACCTTAATTGCTGGTGGCATCAGCAGGGCTGACCAAAAGCGTCCACCACAACCCTAAAGTGCATGTGCATTGTTGGAGGGCACCAGCAGTTTCCTGCCTTTTATTGTTCAGTAGCAAATTCCTCCATTGCTTTTGGCCTATTCTGTTACCAAATTACTAATTCATACTAAGTGGAGCTAATAGATATACAAATGTTGGACAATATTTTTTTCAAGCCAATAAGTTTTGAAGTTCTTAAAATTCTCCAGCTCTCTAACCCTTAAGAATCTATACCTAATTCCTGTTCTCATCCCTCAAGAGGGGTTGCCTTTCTGAAACTTGCAAATCACAGTAAAAAAAGGTCAAAGAATTGGCTCTTTGGGAGCAGAATCACATTTGGAAAATTTACAACCATTTCAAATATTAAGAGAGACTTTTACGCATGAAAGGCAGAAAACCAGGAGAATTGGCCTTTAGAATGAATCTGTACTATTTATGGATCTTGTATCTCATTGTTTCAAATAGGTGAGAGTGTATAATAGCAAACACAGGTCACAGGATGTATCTGAGACACTTTAAAAAGTAGCAGAAACCTCTGTCTTCTCCAATGGTCTTGATCATCTGATGCTGACACTACAGAGCTCCCAGGCAACTCTTCTGCCACTGTCAGATCCCACTTTTTATCCTTTCTGTGCAACATTAGGCTCTCCATACTGTCTGTTGGGACATGTGCAGAAGAAATGAGGTTTTCTGGTATTTTCCCTTAATGTCTGCATGTACCTTGGGGTACAGAAATGACTTTCACTGAGATTACTTGACAATCAAACATCTAAACCTAAGCAATTCCTTGTTTATAGCCCCAAATATCTCCATTTTAAATAAGCCTTGCCCAGGACAGAATGTGCAGAATCAGGTTAGGCCTACAGATAGTGGTTCATAAATCAGTGTGGACATTTCTAGGTCTAT
The DNA here is from genome assembly GCA_035222235.1 of Margarornis squamiger. Taxonomy (NCBI): domain Eukaryota; kingdom Metazoa; phylum Chordata; class Aves; order Passeriformes; family Furnariidae; genus Margarornis; species Margarornis squamiger. The sequence continues at coordinate 4,086,629 of JAWWTY010000158.1, read as the reverse complement.
AGGGACATAGAAAAGAAAGACCAACAAAGAAAGCTCTTGAAATAACATTGTGTTGGCTTGGGGGTTTTTAAAAAAAGAAATTCTGGCTCAGAGCAAGATTTGTGATTCTTTACAGCTGTCATACGCTATTGTGGCACAGGATGATTCATTTTAAAGTAGTGTAAAGGAGACAGCAAGAAAGATATGCCTTTACTCTATTTCCAGTGCAATGAATCCATGGAATAGCCTCAGTAAATTCCAGTCATTACATTAAGAGAAAATTAAGATGCTGGGCATATTTGCTATATGCTTGATATACTGTCCAGTGATGTATACAATAATGTATTTTAAAAAGCAATGAGAACTTAATTCCAAAAGAAACAATGAAGAGGACATGCAGAAGTCCTACCTGGAATCTCTGAAACCCTACACAGAAGTCCTCCAGGAGTGAGTAGAGACTTACGAAAGTGAGCATGAAACTGTTTCAATACCTGAAGACTGAAAAGATGATCACGTTTTGCAACAACTTCTGTGCAAACAATGGCTAATAAATCAGGATTCTTCAGCTTGAGAAAGATGGTTGAGGGAGATACAAGGTCATGTACAGTTATGAAGAGAATGGGAATGGAAAGGGGGATGAGGGAATCGTTTCAGTTTGCTTTAGATTTTTTACTAGAAGGAAGTGGCATCCAGCAAAGCTGCACATAACAGGTTTAGAAGAACTGAATATGGTCAGTTCTTCACACAACGTGTGGGTGAGCCACAGAAGAGGACAGTGAAAGGGAGAGTGGACAAATTAAATGGACATATAAAGGGTAATGTCCCAGGAAAAAAAACCAGAAACTCCCTGAGGCACAAACAGTTGCACAGAGGCTATTGCAGGGAAGTGCCTCTAAACGTTTCCTCCAATCCTACGCTCCATCCTGCTGGACACTGCCGAAGATAGGACTGAGCTGGCTTGGTTCCACACCTTGGTTCCTGCACCTCCCAGGGCAGTGGCACACTCGACACATGCCAGCTAACTACGAGGACCTTGGAGCACTGCGTGGCTGGGCTCTGGATGCTCTGTTCCCTGCTCCAGCCTCTTCCATCTGGCTAGGGGCTGAGAAAGGCTGTGGTTAGCTAAAACAACCCCCTTAGTACAAGATCACCCACAGAATCACTGCAAACTGTAGAGCTCAAGAGAGCTCAGGAAATTCTTCAAACTTTTACCTTCAGGGTAGTCCATCCCACATATTTTTCTTTGCTCTCACACTATTTAAAAATTTGTCTCCAGCTGCAAGCTTAGCCCTTGCACTGACCCAAATCCTTAATGGATGTCTTAGAGATTCAGTGGCAGTTCCACCATTCACTTTGAAAGGGTAAGATTTGATGTATCTGATGATTCAACGTTGCTTTTCTGATGTTTGTACAAAAGTAGCTCTAGCCATTAAGAATCTCAACATCACTAATTTCACCACGGACAGCCTGGATACTCCAAGTGCCCAGATTATTCAATAGGACACACAAAGGAGGTGGGGTAAATCACACAAATCCCCAAGCCCCACGGAAATTATTTGCAAAGAGGTCATAATAACCGTAATAACAACTTATTTTTCTTTTTATTTTTTTTAAAAAGGATGCATAATTGCACAAGACCTGCCAATACATTTTCACTGTTTAAAGAATTCCCAGTAAGGAAAGGGTGTGTGCTCTGTGGGCAGTGCCCTTGGGCTCAGATGGAGGGGTTGGTGCCGGGCCACTGAGGCAGAAGGTAGTTATGGTCCTGTGCAGGACCTCAGTTTTGAAGTTCCTGGCAGCAGTGATAGCTTGAAAAAACACTTGAATATTGAGCTCCCAATCTTTTTGTTTATGCTCCCATAAAGTGAAAGCCAAAAACATTTAAAGTGAAAAATCAGCTCAAAAGGTAGTTCAAGCCACAGTATTAAAATGTAGCATCATAGTTTCCATGTTTTTTATTCTGCTGGTATGAACACTTCAGCAAATACAACAAAAGAACAAATACTACTAAATGCTGACATGCCATAAATCTGCATTTTCACCCCTCAAAATCAGTATTTCTATGAAGAATGCTACCTGTGTGTATTTTCCACAGACAAAAGGTACTGGTAATCAGCTGAGTATCTGTAATCTTCTCCTCCCTGTGGCTCCCGCTCCCCCTGTCCTCACTGAGTTCAGTGCTGTTCTTCCCTTCCCATCCACAGTGGGGCAATTTGATTAACATGAAATGCTTTTCCACTAATGTTCTGCACTAGTGTTGCTGCCACTGATCCTGCTTTTCCCCTCCCCACTTGAGTTTATTTTGAACTCGTTACTGTAACCATTGGACAAGGGACTGTGACTAAGGTCGGGATATGTACATTATAACCTTGTCTCAGTTCTCCTAGAAAAATTGTTGCTAAGGCAAGAGCGAGGATATAAGCTAAAGGACAGGAACACAAGAGAAGTGATCATGCTGACAGCAGAGCAGTATTTGCAACAGTAATAGCAGGCAGAAGAATTCAAGGAGAAAAACTATGGACACCAAGTTGTACACAACCCAAAGGAATGGAAAAGGATAGCAGACAGCACCTCAGCAACACCAGGATCAGCCCATTCTGAGAAGTGCTGGAGACCAACACCTCCAGCTTCCTGCTCAGTGGGAACTCACTGAGTGCTGTGAGCACATTAATGCTGAGCACGTTGGTCCCAGCTGCCTGTGGTTGTGGTGGAAGCCCACCAAGAACGCCTCTCTGTTCTTGTGTGTGCTCTAGTGAGTCTCTGAAAGATGCCCCCAAAGGCAACCCACCAACCCACAGTGTGATGGTTGTACTCAAATGCCCTCAGAGATGAACAAGTGGCTTCCTCACTGGCCTGTAAGTACCACAGGAATCCAAGAATGCACCTGCTGCCCACAGGTTTCCTCTGTTATGGAGAAAATCAACTTCTGCCCCATCAAAAATACAAGGATTTGGTGATTTCAAGAAACTCCAGAGATTGAGATTGAAATCTTACTTACTGTATTTTCTATTTGTCTCTGGGAAATAAACAGGTACTGGTGATGTTACATCAAACTGAAACTTTGCTTCTCCTTTTTTGATAAATTTTTCCCCTGCTTTTTGAGTGAAATCATGCACAAGGGAAAAATGCAAAATAACAATAACAACAACAACAAAAGACAGTGAGGAACATAAGTGAAGTAAATTCTTGAGACAGAGCTGTCTATGAAGTCCTTTCACAGAGCATTACTTTTATTCAATACAGAGGAATCTGATTTCATTACATCACAGGCCATCCATTCAACAAAGTAATTATGATACATCTTTATTTTTTCTGACTGCATTTCTTACTTTGTTGGTGCCTTTTTCACCTACTGACCACTCCGGAAAAAAGTGCTTACATTACATGAGGAAATGAATGGCTAGTGTTGCTTCTCCCACCATCTGTAAGATCATCAAAATGCTCTGAAACCAAGCAAGAAGAGATTCTAAATTTCTGACATGCCTATTTGAATCCACAATATGTCCAGTATCACAGGGGTCTACAGGGAGCCCTCAGCACACTGTTGCCCAGAGAAGGAAAAGAGAACACATGAGGTCACAAGGTAGGGCAAAGAAGTCCAGCAGAAGATGCTGTCTTGGTGATTTTGCTAATCTTGGAAGAAGGAAACATTTATATTACTAAGTTTTAAGCCAATTCAGGCTAACTGTATAACTTGTCTGTGCATTTTTTCAGAAAAACAGTAAACCTCAGCTTTAAAAAAAGGCCACAACCAAGATGTTGAGAAGCCACAAGAAAGAATGAATTCCAGCCAAGGAATTATCTTCAGATTCAACAGTTTGTTCTCTTAATCATTTTTATTCAATTCAAAATATCAAGATGAATATGTGCTTTCCCTTAATGCTCTCCTCCTGAGAATACTGGTACTCTGTAGACTGCCAGACTAAATAATACATTTCTAAGTTGGAGAGGCTTCAAGAGTCTAGGAAGACAAGAGCACCAAATTCTGAGGAACAGCGCTGGGGGCTGGGAAAAAGGCAAAGCAGACAGCCTCAAAGGCAGCCATAAAACACAAACAAACCTGGATTTACCCAGATACAAATGTTTGAGAAAGGCACATACCAGGCCTGTCATTCAGATTTTTGTTCTTTTTTTTTTTTTTATGCTTTCCAGAAAAGCTTTCACATTTCCACACATTTCTTCCTTTAAAATAATATAATGGAGGGGAGAGGGGTTTCAGAACAATATTCAAAACCAGTGGAAGTAATACATATACACATAGACTGTATATGCCATAGACCAGTTAAACCAGTTAGTACAGCATCAAATAATTAATTAAAGAAGATAATGAGTTCTTACCCACCTGTCTATCAATAGAAAACCTCATCCTCATGAAATGAAAAGCCTTTCTGGCCAGGATCAAGGTAAAATTAGCAAATTCATTCCCCTGCAAATCATGTCATTCCTCTGCAGTAAGAACCTTTCAGATCATCAGCTGGTTCTGTTCTTGACCAGCTCTTAAAGAGAGCTTAAATCCAGAGCACTGCACCAAACCACAGCCAATATGCCCAAAAAATCACCTCATCTGGTTTCCCCCCCACAACAAATGCACAAGCTCCCATCAATCAGCATCACAAAACTGCCTGAAGGTGTCTTGGAGCTGTACAGGAGCTTTGCCACATGCCAAAGTGGCAGCTGTAGTGTCATTTGAGTTCCATGAACCACCCTGGTCTTTTATCCGGGGGTCAACTCCAACCTACCAACTGGTTTCAGTTCCTTTAATTTTTCTTAGTATTTCTTTTTCTTTTTTTTTTTTTTTCCTTAATATTTCTTTTTGGCTTGTTTAAGTGAAAAAAAAAATGCTGACAAAGCAGAACATTTTCACAGATTCATAGAATATCCTGAGCTGGGAGGGACCCACAGGGATCCTCCAGCCTAACCCCTGGCTCTGCAGACACCCCGACAATCCCACCCTGTCCCTGTTCCATTGTCCAAACCCTCCTGGAGCTCTGGCACCCTTGGGGCTTTGCCTACTGCCCTGGGGAGCCTGGTCAGTGCCCACCCCCTCTGGGGGAAGAACCTTTCCTGACATCCAACCTAACCCTGCCTTGACACAACTCCAGCCATTCCCTGGGTGCTGTCCCTGCTCATACAGAGCAGAGATCAGTGCCTGCCCCTCCTCTGCCCCTCCCCAGGGAGTTGTAGATAGCTATGAGGTCTCCCCTCAGTCTCCTCTTCAAGGCATCTTAAATACTTAAAAAAAATTTATGTAGGTCTATGAACATCCTCATATTCCCTCTGGCTTTCTACACAGATACTTTGTGTTTGGCCTCCTCTGGGCTTCCTGCTGCTCTGTGTTCACAGCCCACAGCACAGGCAGCCTGCAGTGTGGGGCTGCAGCTCTGAGGATGATTTATGTTCCTCTGGGTAAGTGTAAGCCCTTCCCTGTGCATTCAGGGAACTTGTTGGCTAATTCAGCAGCAGAGCCAGACATAACTCAGCACTGAAACACTTAATTACCTGTGACACTCTGTCTCATCCTTATTGCAGCCCACATCTAAGGAGATATCAGAAACTACACAAAAATATTCTTCTTATGAGACAAATTTTCCTGAATATTGACTTGTGAACTGCCTTCTAAGAGTCTTAAAATATAGAAGCAATTAAAGGTTAACTTTATTCTTTCTTAACTTTTTCTGGTAATATCATCATAGAACCATCATAACATCACAAAATGGTTTGGGTTGGAAGGGACATTAAAGACCATCTTACTCCACACCCCAGCCATGGGCAGGAACATCTTCCACTAGGCTAGGTTGCTCCAAGCCCCGTCCAACCTGCCCTTGGACACTCCCAGGGATCCAGGGGCAGCCACAGCTTCTCTGCCCAA
>JAWWTY010000158.1:4049565-4075002 GCA_035222235.1 Margarornis squamiger | reverse complement strand
TCCCCATCCCCATCCCCATCCCCTCCCCATCCCCAGCCCCATTCCCTCCTGGAGCGCAGACGGTGCGGGAGCGCCCCCTGGTGCCCCCCGGCCGCAGTCCAGGTGTGCGGGGGGCACAGGGAGGGGGAAAAGGAGGGGACAAAGGGGGACAAGGAGGGCACGAGGTGTGCAGGAGGCGATGCCGGGCGCTACCGAGGGCCGGCTGTCCCACTGCAAGGCAGGAATTCAGGCGCTCACAGAGGATGTGAGAAGGGGGGTGAGCAATACGGGCATCACCGAGTTCTCTCTGTGTAGAAAACCCGTGTGTCGCCGTCTGGGTTAGTTTCTCTTAACATACCTTTTCGAAAGACAGAGACTCGGAACACATCAGCACCCCCTGCATGGCGGAGGCGGCCCCAATCCAATCCCCCTTCCCTTCCAGCTGCCCCGGGCACAGGGAAGCAGAGCCACTCCTCCCTTGGCTCACCTTCACAGGGGACACACATCTAACACACCTGACATGCTCCTGCTTGCAGGAATCCGAATTTCTCCAAGTATGTATCATGTTTTCATAGTCACATTCCTAGGGGGAAAAAATATTATCTTATTGGTCATTCTAAAATGTAAAAGTTGTACATCAAAACTGTAAATTTATTTGGAAAAAGACATTTTGGAAAATGAAAATCTTTGGCCTGAGTTTTTGTTTCCGTTACACGGCTGAGGAAGTGTAACTGTTGTGTATAAGAGAAAGGTAAGTCATCACCATAAATATCTCCAAAGGCCATTTAGCTCTATCAGCAAACCTGGGAAACGAGCTATTTAGCATAGTTTAGTGACTGAGTTTTCATTTCAAGGTTGAATAATGGCTTAAAAAAGAAAAACAAAAGAGGCTTTGAAATTTTTCCTAACCTTCAGCTCCACCAAACATGAAAACTAACTGCTGAATTCTGGGGAAGTGACCTATTTCTCAACACTTCAAAAAGATTAAAACTGTGCAAATGACATTGACAAAAACAGGACACATGTTTTCTAAGCTTCCTTCACACAATATGATGAAAACTAAGTAGAATATAAACTCAATTACAGGGAAAAATCCTAAAGAACTCAGTTGCTAGAGGAAATGCACTTTTCCTAAACTTTTTCTACATTTTATTTCTTCTTCTATAACATCTCACCAAACTGAATTAGGAAGAAAGAACTGATCCCCATGTAGTCAAAATATGTCCATTTGATGGAGGGTTCATTTGCAATCACAAAATAGATTGGGGAGTTTTTCCTGATCTTGCTCTTCAGTCGGAATTTTCCACCCACCACTGCCACCACCAGGAGAAAAAGTATTTCGGCTACAAATGAAAAGACGATACAATCAATGTTTTACAACATCCTTTTACTTGAGTAAAAAGCAGACTCAAGTGCAAAATAACCAAAGCATTCAGGTTATCTAGTGCTTTCTTAAAATATTAAAATACTTTGATTTTTAGAAGCCCTAAGAAACTAACCTCAAACGATTTTCTACACTACTCTTAGCAATTCTTTGTCAAAATCAGCGATGAGAAGGGATGAAAGTGGATAGAATTAAAAGGACTCTCAATTAAAAATCAGTTCATTTTCCTCACAGTAAATAACAAGCCTTTCTCCAATTCAGCTTAGTACGAGACATGATATCTAGCAGCTCTAGTTCTCTAAAGATGTCTAAAGGTAATTTTTAATTTTAAAAATCAATAGCAAATACAATCCTCTTGCCCTAAGCCACTTCAGCTGGGGCCATATCCAGTGGGGATTGTCAGCACCACAGGGATGGTAGCACACAGGAAATCATCCCTCCCTCACTGTTCAAAGTCCTGATACACCAGCATGGCTTGTGCTTTGTTTACTTCTTCATAAGCCTTTTATTGGAGCCCTGTATAGAAATTAATGCTACCTGGCTTTCATTTAACTGCATGTTAAAGCTATTAACCTGAAGGAGGGTAGAATAGATATTAGAAAGAAATACTTCCCGGCTGAAACTGGATGATCTTTAAGGTCCCTTTCAACCCCAAACATTCTAGGATTATATGATTCTATATTTAGTTCTTACATTCTGCTCAGATGCCAGAGGGAGTTCTGAGCTACCCATTGAAACTTTCCAGCAAATAACCCTAACCTGCATTTTTTCTCTTGCAGGTCCACATGAAGCCAGTGACATCAGGACATTATTGCTGTTTCTGGATCTCTCAGAAGAAGAGTTTGCTAAGAAATGAGGCACTGATTGGAAACAGTGCTCACTGCTGCTTGCAGCAATCCCTTGCCTTCCACTGAAGAGAGAAATCCTGTAGCTCTTCCAATTTTGTTTTGATTTTATGTAATGGCTCATTGTTAATGTGGCTTTTCCTAGAAGTGCAATGAGATCAGACTGCTGTCCACAGTCTCAGTCAGTCTAAGTTTCCTGTAAAGACAATATTTCAAGGATACACGGAGAGATAGAAAAATGCCACAAGCCCTTTGCTGCTTGCAACTAAAAGAATGATCATACAATCAAAGAATGGTTTGGTTTGGAAGGGACCTTAAGGATCAACTACTTCCCACCCCCTGCCATGGAGAGGGACACCTTCCACTAGCCCAGGGTGCTCCAAGCCCCATCCAACCTGGCCTTGGACACTTCCAGGGGTGGGGCAGCCACAGGTCTCTGCCCAAAATGTGCCAGGGCCTGCCCACCCTCACAGGGGAAAATTCCTTCTGAATATCCCATCTAACCCTGCCCTCTGGCAGTGGGAAGCCATTTCCCCTTGTCCTGTCCCTCCATGCCTTGTCCCCAGTCCCTCTCCAGCCCTCCTGGAGCCCCTTTAGGCACTGGAAGGGGCTCTCAGGTCTCCCTGGAGCCTTCCCTTCTCCAGGTGAGCCCCCCAGCTCTCCCAGCCTGGCTCCAGGGCAGAGGGGCTCCAGACCTCGGAGCATTTCTGTGGTGTCCTCTGCACTTGCTCCAGCAGCTTCATGTCCTTCCCATGCTGAAGACCCCAGGGCTGGAGGTGGCTCTGCAGAGGCAGAGCAGAGGCGGGGAATCACCTCGCTCAACCTGCTGCACACACTGGCCAGCAATGGGCATTTGTGAAAGGCAGAGCTTTCACCTGGACTGGGATGTCACTCAATGGCAACTGTGCAAATAGTGGTGCCATTGAAGTGCACAAACACCCCAATGGAAAAGCATGTTCCTCTGCCACCTGCCCTGATGCCCTTCAGCTCTGAGCTGGCTTGCTGTGGAGACAAGGCTTCTGTGATGTGTCTAAAGGAAAGAAAGAGCAAGGAAGAGCCTCTCAGCCTGTTTTTTGCACAGTCATTTCTTAACACACTGATGATTTTCCATTAGATTTGCCAGAGAGACTGACACCTTTAATGCAGTTACACCCCTGCACAATTCATGTACACCCTTCAGCACCCACACTAAGACTACACAGCCTCTATAACACTCAGAAAAAACAGAGGTCATGGAGCTAATTCAATGTCTGGACTCTGGCAGAAAGCACATTTTAACTGTGCATTCAACAAGTTAGTCACCCCGATTTAATTAGGAAGGGTGATGCACATCTTTTGAAAAGCTCAGCAGGATGTCAGAAAAACTGAGGAGAAAAGCAGCTGGCATTGCTGATACTACTAGGACAGAACAGAGGAAAGAAGATTAAAGTAACCTTCATTGAAAACACTTTTATAATCCCTTTTTAGAACACAGAGCATCTAGAAACCTCACTATTTGATTGACTGTTTGGCAAAACTCCTTCCATGTCACTTTTTATATGATATATGTATATGTCTCACTACAGCCAGGGATATATCACATATATCACTACAGCTGATGCTGCTTTGTTTGTAGGAAACCTTGGTTGTAGACTGAAAAGATAAAAATGTGAACATTTAGTGCTGGTTACAGATAAGAGTGCAACAGTGCTTCAGAAGAGACATAAAGTCTTTGAAGTTGATGAGAAAGTTGAACGTGTGTAAAACCAAAACACAGCAACACACCAGCCCCACCTGCCAAACTCTTTCTTTTCTTCTTCTTCTCCCCTGCTGTGTACACAGAGAAAAACACAAGAACAGTTCAACAATTAGCAACAATCCTTTCACATCAATCAACAGCCATCCTTTGAAATTATGTGGCTATATTAATTCTTCAAAGCCAGACATCGGACCAAATAATTTTTGCAAAGAGAGCTGTGATCTGTTACAGACATCCTTCAAAAGCCATGAGCAGTGTGCGAAAACAAGTGAACATTAAAAGTTCAAAACTCCTTATTTTTATGAACATGTGGAGAAAACACATTTAATAAGTATGTGGGTTTTCTAGGTTGGACTTTGCAAATGCTCTCCGGGTGTCAAGATGAATTGTGTATCTGTTTAAGAAAGGAATGGTTTTTTGTCCATCTTCTTGGGGGATGGACAAAATTTGCCTCAATGAAACTGAAAATGAGACATTAAAGATAAAAATATGTGATGCTATGAGATAGGAATTTGTCATATTCTCATTAAGAATCCCTCTCTTGGTGTGACAACAACTTGAAATAGAGAGACACAGCTGGATTTTTTACTGATTTTTGAGTGTAAATTTCTGAAGGCAGAACAAGGAGGAGATCCGATGTAGAAAATGCAGCCACTTAGGCACTGAACAAGTTTTAAAATTCAGAATTTTATTCATGCTGACATTCTGGATGAGGCAACCTGCTCTAGTATATAAATTATATGATTCTCTAGGGTTACCATCAGTACTTACCAGAACCACAAAAGCTTGGAGGACACTGTAGAATCCCCTGTCACAAAACTGCAGGCTAGATAAGCTGCTTTCCAAAATAGACAGAATCTTTTAATTTAAAATTTAAGACAGTGAATCACTCATTTTGGCACTTGTTCAGCATGTGCTAGAAAAACAAATTACATTTTTTGCTCCTGTCAATGGCTGGCTTCCATAGCAGCCACAGAGCCCAAATTCCCCCACTGAGTGTTTGCTGGCTGGTTCTCAATATCCATCACTCTTCATCCTCTGTAAGCCTGACTGTCTCAAGCAAAATGAGGTCAACCTGACCTAAGCAGGACAAATGAAGCCAAGTGTTTTGGGAACGTCCTCCAGAGCACACTCAAGTCAGCAAGCAACCTTCTGCTGGCTGCCACGGGCATTAGATCAGGCCATGAACACCTCAGTGCCTGCAGAGCAAAACTCATCTGTGGTGTTTGGTTCTATAAACACCTTCTACAAACACACCTCACTCCAGAGAAAACTATTTTACAATACTTTATTTTCCCCTGCTTCTTTTACCTGGATTATGAATATCAGACCATTTCCTATTCAAGTCCACCAAAACACCATGGACATCATGGAATCACATCCCCCTCCCACAGCTCATTTATGACTCGCTCCAGAACGTACCATACTGGGGCAGTTGACCATTTACCAAGCATTATTTAGGTGTCTTTAAGAGTTTTCTTCAATTTCTGGTATTCTCCTGTCATCTCCAATTCTATTTTACACATCACAATGCATCAGAAACATGACAAATTTTCTTCTCGTCCTACTGTGACTTTTTTGCTGCCATTTCATTATCTTTAGATTGAATTGAAGCAGCACTGACTATTCCTGTGCATTTGGGTTTTTTTAACATGTAGGGAAAATATATGTTCCTTCTATTTTCATAGGACAGATGAATATAAAATTTCACCTTTATTTACTGGCTCAAGCATATTTATCAAGTAAATTTTTTCTCCTATGTATTTTGTAAAAACATACAGAAAACAAAGGTGATTCCACTTACTCATGTAAATTGTATAGAGAAAAATTGCAAGCATTTGGTAAATATTGTGGGATATAGAACCATATTTTTTCTTAAATACTTCTAAAAGGGCAAGTGAAAAGAAGTGCTATCTAATGTATGGAAATAGATTGAAGAGTAGGTGACGATGTATTAGTCTTGTCTCAGATTCACAAGGGCAAATCAGTTACTTCAGAAACTGTTCAATAACTTCTGAGGGATTCCGCAGGCTCCGGTGCGACTCCGTCATGCTGTGACTCACAGCTAATGAATGTTTTTCCAGTTGTCACTTTTACAGAAACAAAATTCATGAATGAAGTGATTAGTTCCTAAAATAAGGTCTCCTTTCTAGTATTGTAGAAACCTTTTAAAATTGACCGTGATCAAACTGTCAATGAGCTAATTAATATGGCTACTTTGAATTTTTTAGCCACAACTTGGTTATATATACAGAAGTGACAATAATTGTTTATATTTATATGCCATTAGTCTTGTGTGTATATATATATATACACACACATGTTATAATCAGTATTTTCTATTTAATTATTTCATTGGTTTACTGAGAAGGGAGGGAAAATTGCAGCCAACTCTACCTTCTAGCCAGTGACAGAGAAAATTCTTCAACTATTATTTGAAAAACCATGGAATTATGTGACTATGTTCTGCCAGTTTCCATCTCTGTTCAAATGCTCCAATTTCCATGTTATAAAACTGCAAGAAATAAGATTTTTGCTGTTCTGATAAAAGAGCAAGAAAAAAATAATGGTTTACTATATTTTAATGTTTAGTTTGTGGGAATCTCAGTCAATCATAAGATTAAATCCAAACTCTACGAATGAGGGGTGGGTTTGTTTTGCTTTTCACCCCTTCAATTTAGTAGTTGTTCCTCAGAGCTTTGTTAACAAGTGACCCCATCAGAGGATTTCATGTCTCTTTAGACAGTTCTTACACCTCCAAAATGTCACTGTAGCTCTTTTCAGCTACTGAAGATTTTGTGTATCACTTCACTTTCTCTCGCCATCCTATCCTGGTTTTTTTGCCAGCGCAGAGCAAGCGACCAATGTTTCAGCAAAATCAAAATATGCAAAACCTGACAGACAAAAAAACCCAACCAAACATCTCCCTATGGCCGACACATTTTGCTAATTATTGAATTTGTCTTTATTTCCAATTTCAGGGGCTGAATTCTACTATGTGTTTGTCAGCCATGTGGAAAACTGCAGCACCATCGCTTCATTTCTGTGCTTAATTAGCTGCACAAAAATGGAAAATCACACCTCAAGTTGCTCTTTGGAAAGCTCTGTTATAGTTTTTAATATAATCCTCTAACAGGTACCAACAGTGGTGTTAAAATTTCTATTCAGAACACATTTATCCATTGGTGTACTGGGAAAAGCTAATTTTTTACAAAAATCTGTAAATTAGCACTGTATTTCCTTTTATTTACAAGAAGCAGCAAATCCACTCAACTTTTTATCAAATCTTCCACAAATAAGCCTATTTTCTAATTGTGACAAGGGTCTATTCGGCTATGAACACTCCATTTTGACCTATATTACCCTGAAAAGGTGAGAACATTTGATTAAGTGATAGCTTGAATGGACTTCACCTTTTTTAATAATTTGCAATCCGAATGTAATAATGCCATCCTTCCCCTGATATTTCTATGTTAACATCAGATATCCCAAGAATACTCTTAAAGTCACCTCTAGAATGTTTCAGTAGCTGCATTAATAACCTTTAAGAAATATTCTGTGTTCCCCCAAACACTCTGAAGTAATATTTTACCATCTGCTTTCCTCTACAAGAGCAATGGGAGTGATTATAATTCAATTACATACCAAGCCACGATAGGTGCAAGAGACATTCTTTCTTGTCTTTTCCAGAAGAAATCAGATCTGACTGTGAGGGCTTGTACAAATGATGAAAAATTGTATCTGTATGTTATTTGCTTTTGCTTTCTTCAACAACAACAAACTGAGCAGGGTCTGAGCTGTGTTGTGCACTATGCTATGGCAGTCAGAATTTCTCATCTATTTTCAAGCCTTCCAGTATGTTGCCATTTCATTTTCGAATAAATTCCCAAATAAAGTCAGTCTGATATGATGGCAGAGTAGTTCGGGATTTCTGCTTTCCTGTATTGTTCTCAGTGTACAACCAGGGCCTTTAATTTGTTAGAAAAGCCTCCACAAACACTGGTAGGGCACTGGGCATAAAAGAAGGGCTCGTGAAAGCTCAGTGCCAGCCTGCTCAGGGCACAGTGCAGTGAACCACCTGCGTGCTGCTCTTTGTCCCAGCTGCACATGGCTTTGTGCTGCAATGCTTCTAGCAGGATTAGCCACTGAGCTGCTTCAGAGGATTTAAGCTTCTTCCACCTTTTTTCATGAAGTAATGTTACACTTCTAGATTGTCTGTATTATGTACTGTTTCTTTATTGAATATTTACCCCTTCAACCAAAATGATTGTTTTAAAATCGTTTAGAAATACAGGAGACACATGCAGTCCCTTTTAGGTCACCTGGAACCTGAATGCCATCGTTCTCTGTGGGGTGTGCTGTCTGGGCTGGCTGAGCCAGGTGCAGAGCACATAAGGCAAACTGTCTCAAAGAGAAAAGCATTACCCAAAGGTACCTGCAGAATTCTGATGCCTGAAAAAACAAACTGGTTACAGGGAAAATGTTGGTTACCTTGGAAAACTTCACATTTTGTTGTTAAATGGGATAATAATCCATATATCAATAACCCACTTGGAAAAACAAAGAGGCCTGAAAATACTTTTTCCAAAGCATCAGTTCCAGCACAGCTAGTTCAGCAAATAATCAGATTTGAGGAAGAAACTCCTCTTCCCTAAGGACAGCAGGGGATGTGAAGCATTTATCTAGTGACCATACACACACTAATCTATGGATAAAGGATTCAATGAGAATGGAATCAGGAATCTCTTGCCTCAGAAGGGTGGTAATGGAAAAGCCACAGAAAACTCTCACACGTAAAAGGGAAAGGTGTTCTGCTTAGAACAGGAATGCATGTTGTGTTCTGGGAGCAACTCTCACAGGGCTGAGGTGATTCTTACCATATTTTTTGACAGCTATTTCACTGAGACTTGATTATGTTTAGTAATAATTTCTCTGGAATTTGAGAAATTCTAAAATGCAGGAGACTGCCGAATGCCATGTTCTGGCATGAGAGGAACTGTCCCAGTCCTTCCAGCAGAACTTGATTTATGAGAAACACATTACCTTTTCTTTACAGACAATGAGTCCATGTGAATGAAGCCCAGGAGAAGCTCCCACTCCATCAGAGAAGCAGCAATGCTGGGTTTCCACCACAATAGCTCCTTATGTCGACTCTGCTTAGGCAGAGAAGAGAGTGTCACTCTCCACGGAAAATATGTGCAATTTCCAACATAGTTTGGATCAGCAGGAGACCTCTGGGGTCTTCTCTGCAGCAAAATCTTTTTATATGTATACCCTGCCAGTAAAAACAAACCTCCACCTCATGCCAGCTTTACTAACAACACAGTTTTGCAGACAGAAATAAGACCAAATTGAGGTGAAGCACTGGAGACTTTCAGTGAGGAAAATGATATGATGTTCTTTCTGTAATAGAAACAACTTCCTTAGCTTTCTTTTCATCTGGACTAAAATAAAAGTAGGAAAAATCCCTGTTTCTAATGATGCTCGCCATGGCTGTGAGACACGTTCATTTGTGAGGCAGTCTGTGTAAGAACATGTATTTTAAAGAATGCAGGAGACAGCCTTTAACAGCAAACAGTTCCCAACCTTAACACAGTAGAACTAGTGCTCTGCCTGTAATAATGATAATCCTTTCTCTGCTGGCTCTGAAACACCAAAGAAGGCGAATTACAAGGATGACTGATTCTTTGGTTTCCATGTTTAAATATCTAACTGCAAAATCAGGCTGCTAACCAAGGAAGAGAGCATTAGCTTCAGGTTGATAGACACGCTACCGTGTATGGCAGGGTATTATATAAAACAAGATTCTTATTATCACCACCTTAATTCTTGTGAATTTGTGTCAAATTCAGCTGTATATATTTCTACTATATCAGTGGCATTAAGGTGACAAAAAGACCCTGGCAAATTCAAAGAAACCCATTAAGGACTAAACCTTAAGATAACATTACAAAATAGCAGAAATAATTTTTGCAGTAGCTACTTTAAATTTAACTTCAAATGCTATTATCACACATTTTTCAATCAAAGTTGTCAGGAGCTTTTGTCATTACTGAAATTGTGTGTGTATATATATATCTATTCAAGCCTCACATACCAATTTGATCTTGTTAAATAAGTGCTTCTCAAACCAAATACAAAGTAGGAAAAACAATATACAAAGAGAGATACATTAATCATACATAACTATAAAGCTTCTCTTCCTTAACAGCAGAAAGAAGCAGAGGCTACTCTTACTTGTCAGCCAAGTGCCAGTACTGTATGAATATCTGTAAAACACAAAGCGTAAGTACCTGGCAAAAATACTTGAATACCTCTGAATTAAATAAAATCTATTAACAGCGAGAGAGATCTGTGTATTTCAAACTCAGGCTTTTTGATTTTTTAGTAACTACAAAGACAATTTATTAAAAAAAAAAAACACCAAACCACCAAAAAAACAAACAACAAGCCAGCCAAATCAGTAGTGTAAGTATTGGAAATCCTGAGCCAGCACTCCTGCCTGTGCTTCTCCACTTGGGCTGTGTGCAATCAGCAAGTTATCAGTCTCTATCTTCCTCCTCTAATTGCCAGGAGAGCCAGGCTGACTTCCCCAGGAGAGGGAAACTGGACTACATAAGGCTCCAAACACAAACAGCCAGAAGAAAGGCAGAAGAAAGAAAAATTAAAGAAAGCGAGTTTCCCACTTGCCATCTATATCTCATTCCCTCACTTCAGCTATTTTTCCACCACATCCAGCCCTGTGACTTCTCCCTGTAACTTGCCAATGAGCCTCATCCATCCTGTTGTGTTTTCCTGCCTTGTAGTCACAGCTGGGACAAGGCAGCACTTTTGCTTCCTCTTAAGTCTGTGTGTTCTGTATACAGAGGGATTCGTTATTAATTTGTACTGAAAATAGAACGGATGGCCTTTAGAATAGATGTATCTTGCCATAAGACACTGAACTGGTGCCAAGCACAGCCACAAGTCTCCACTGAATTTACAGCAATGATAACCAAGGCAATGGCTTTTTTATTCTGAAGGGGACAATCCTGTGACACCTGAAGTCTCAAGAAGTATTTTAGACCCTGTTGTCCAAGACTTTCTTCTGTGCTGTAGGAAGCTTTGCACAGAAAAAGTTAATGCTGACATACAAAAAAAGTACAGCAATCTGTCTTTTGAGAATTGACGGAGGAAACCTTTTGCCTTTTCTCATATTTATTGAATTGCTGCATTTGAGAACAATAGAGTTTTGTGCATTGTACATACCAAAAACTGTTAAAAATAGTTTTCATTTAGTTGTCACACTACCACAGCAAAATTCTCCACCCCTTATGACTAAATTCTGGTGAAAGTCTTACAAACTAGTTTCAAAGTATGCTTGTGCAAATTCTAGTTTGTTAGATCTATAGAGCTTAGCAGTGCACGAAAACTAGAGACCCCAACTAGAAAGTATCTACTAAAACTACACCCTAAACTAATGATGTGCAAACAACACGACACTACAAATTGTTTTCCACTAATGAAACAAGACACCCAAGTTTCTGAAACAGAAGGACAAACTCAGGAAGGAAGGGTGGGCTTTCAGTTTGGTACCTTGGAAGTAATTGAAGAGTGCCCTAAAATATAATATGACATAATAGACACCAACCTAAAAGACTGCAAATGTTCTTCTGCAGCAAAGTCATCACCATGAGTTATAAAAGCCACAGTGTTCTGCTGCTTCTACTGCAGCATCAAATCTTTACTTGGTCACCAGGTGATGTTAATGAGAGGAATGTATTCTCTCACTATCAAGCTCAATTTGAAAGAAATCCCAGACTTACTTTAAGTCAGATCAATTTTTAATTCC
Organism: Margarornis squamiger; assembly: GCA_035222235.1. Lineage (NCBI taxonomy): Eukaryota > Metazoa > Chordata > Aves > Passeriformes > Furnariidae > Margarornis > Margarornis squamiger. The sequence goes on along the minus strand of JAWWTY010000158.1, from coordinate 4,063,225 downwards.
TTCACTGCTCCTTCCCAATATCAAAACAAAGGGGAAAAAAATAGCCCACTCGCAGGAGCTAGGGCAAAAAAACCACAGACTAGTTAGCCTCACCTTGATGCAAATAAATGAAAATTAATGGAGAAATACCTATCAAATAGCAGACCATTAAAAAAAAAATAAAATGGAGTCTACAGAAAACAAGTTATGCCAGAAAACTCAAATCCCTTAATGGGATGATCACTGGGATGCAATGTGGGAAATGGCTGACCACAGCCAGCGAGAGGCAATGTGCTTTCACTGCACTGCCGTGGTTCTTGGGGGAATGCATGGCTGGCTTGCAGCAGCCCAGAGGATCTTTGGAAATTCTTAGAGCTGATGTGTAACGGGGTAGACAAAGAACAAATTGTTCTGGTGACCCTGTTCATTTCTAGCACAAAAGATCAGGCTTCCTTAGAGGTTAATAACAAATGGGATATTCTAGATGTGACATTTTATATAGAAGTATTTTTAGCTTGAAGAAAAATGCTATTGCTTGAAGCCCATTGTGAAAAGAAAAGAAAGTCCATCCACATTTTTGTAAGCTAAACCAGCAGCAATGGAATTAAACAAACTAATGACCCCAATCAGCTACTTGGTGCCCAGGGAAAGAATTGTCCCTTTTAGCACTAATGGACTGACCACACAGGCCACATTGACATTTTGACAGGTGACAAATAAAAAGACTGTATGTATTATGTATTCCATTTAGGTATATTTTACACATACACACATAACCTCAGGTGGTAATCAAGCTGACTCACATTTCCTGCTGGTAATGTAAAAGGTTTTCCTATTTAGACAAGCTATACTGTGCAGAAATTAATGTTTCAAAAAGAGAAGCCTCAGGATGACACCAGTGCTTTTCCTCAAGGAGAGAGCAACCAGTTCAAGTCAGATCACCTAAAGATACGGACATGTCATCTAGTGGAATGACAAAATACATGCATTACTTTATTTCTTTAGGATAACAGCATTACTGTCACCAAAACCCAAGGTAATGCCAGAATTGTAGTCATTTGTGCATCTCTGCATGGGTGTACACACACACACACACACACACACAGAACCTCAAATGAACTGGATTAAACACAAAACAATGTAGGGAAGTAAGAAGTTCTGGATTACATCTTTGAGAACAAAATGAATAAATATGATTTTCACCCAAAGCAGTCAAGTCTACACAATCTTAAAGAATGAATAAATCACCACTATCATATACCATGCTTTTAGTCCCTCAACAAGACCAGGTTTGCATGCAGCTCACTGTGACATTTAAAAACGCAAAGTACCAAAGCCCAAACATGGGCACGAAGAGCACAACTCCCAGTGGAACTGCCCGCAGATACCCAGGAGGTTCCCAGCCTCCTGGGGCTGATGATCCGGACAGGCACATCCTCAGGCAGTACGAGACTGTCATCATGGAGGGTGGAACTCAAGAGAGACACAGAACTTCCTCATGTGTCAGCCTGAGACTGGGAAATGCTCCTGCAGCATATATTGAGTGCAAATTTCCCTGCTAAATGTGAATGGATTTCTGTAACCTACACAGTCAGAAACAGGAATGGAAAACAGATTCACTTTGGAACAAGAGTTACACTGAGCCACCTTTTAGTCTGAGCCACCCACCCATCTCTCAGCCAGGAATATCTCCAGATGAAGAAAAAAACAAACCTGTATTTCTTCCCTGTTACTACACTACACAATGACTCAGGGGAAGCTACAGCTTCCCTACACATCTCACATATATGGCTGGAAGGTCCTGGAAAATTATTAAGCATCAGGAGATGAACACAGACTGACAGAAATGAAATTTCTTTCCTTTTTTTTTTTTTTTTCCCCAAATTGACAACCACCTTCTCCCCTGGACAAGTAATGTTCTTCCAACAGCTCATCTGAACAGTCAGTGTCCAGCCTGGCTTCGTGTAGTCCACCCTGCCTAAAATCCTCTTGGCCTGGGGAGTCTATTTCCAGAGCAAATAAGCATTTTCTCTTCAAAAGTACGTTTACACCTTCTCAGTCTCCACCTTCCAGAGCTTCACAGACTAAGTAAAAGGCAACAACTGTAAGATTTCAAAACAGAAAATGCAAACTTGGGTATTCAGTAGTTTGCTATTTGGACAGGTTTGTAAGTTCCTTGCAGGGGTGGTGGGGAGCCGTGGTGGGTTGACTGCTGCATTCAAGAAAAATCTCTGCTCCCAGTTCAAAATATTGCAGTTTTCCCATGAGGAGGCACAGCTCCCAGGGAGCCACAGAAGAAAGTCCTGTGGGTTTTCCAAGGGTTCAGCAGTTCTTTTCCAGACATACATGGGCTTGTTTGCCTGGCAGCAGTGGGGTGAAGGAGCTGTGCTGTGCTCCAAGTCTCCAGTTGTCCTTCTCAAGCTGTTGCAGGTGCCCCATTCTGACAATACAGACATTTATAAGCTGCATTTGTTGTTTCTTTTTCAACATGAAGAAAAGGAAAGGCCTCTACTGAGGATGCCTGACATGCAGAAAATTATCTTTTCAGTCTCTCAGAACATATTTTAAAATTTCTATCCATAACACATCAGGCTGACGGTTATATAAAAGAGTTACTTTTGTTTCAATATATTCCCCAAATAAGAGAGTTAAATTTAAAGGCTAATGATGAGACAAATACAAAAGTAATCAGAGAGGCAGGAAATGGTGGTACCTTTGCCACAGAGGACCTCCTTGGATGTTTTACCATAGGTAGAATATCCTCAGGCAAGTGCTCTGATTACTCCCAGGGAAGGACAGATTCAGCTCTCTAATGACAGTAGGTGGACATACATCCTGCCTGGGAAAGTTTGTGCAGCTTTATCTCTTCCCTCCAGAATTTATAACTTGTTGCAATGAAGAATCTTTCATAACCTTGTTAAAACTTTTACCTCCCACAAAATGCAGATCAAGAAATGCCTCATGCTTAGCCACAGGGAAAATTCTAATGACATGAAACCAATGTGAAATGCTTAAAATATTATTAGTAGATAGTCTTTATTGGAAAACTCATGAAAATACAGAAAGGTGTCGATTCTTGGAGCTGAATTACAATAGCAAAAACTCAGCCTGTTTTGAAAAGGTAATCAGAGAAAGCTAATAAAATAGTAAAGTCACTCTCTTCTTATCTTTGCTCTGTGGCTGGAGGAAAAAAAATCTGAAAAAGAGCAAGTTAAAAATGAAGATTAAAGAAAGACCAGCACTGCCATGCAATGGTTAGAAAAAGGAACGGATTTTGGTGAAGTGCATTTCATGCATCGAGTTTTTGTATGAAATACATTTTTCTATATACCAGGAAAACAGTTCACTTGACGTGATAGTACTTGGTCCTACTTGTCCCAAATATCATGAAGTGGTGCCCAGTACTAGAATTTTGAATAGTGAGGGACTTTTCTCTCATTCACATTCAGACTTTTATAATAATGGAAATTTTATTTAATTGCTGAAATATCAAGAAGATATGAAACAGTGCAGAGGCTTTTTTTGGTGCCTAATTAGGGATAACCTAATCAGGTTCTTCTGAGTTCTCTGAAGTGGCTGGAGAATCACACGTGATAAATGCAAGCATGAGGCAATGGACTAATAAACAAGCAAACTGCACATCGGAAGACCCAAATGTCTTTACAGTAGTGGCTCTGGTACTTCTGTAATTGGAATCTGGTGGATGTGGTCTTACAACTGAAATGCTGAAGTTGGTGACTGATTCAGAACTACTACCAAGGAAACAGTGATTGAAGTAGAATTAGTCTCACAGACAGAGAGGGTCACAGGCAGGAACACTTGCTGATAATCAAAGGGAAAGGATATGCAGGCAGGACAGGCCAGCAGGCCACGGCATCAGCACAGCAAAGCACCTGGTTCAAAGGGCTGTTTTGTTTCAGACCCTGAGAAGTGAAGTGATTGGCAAACAAAAGCTTTGGAATAAAAACTAATTTCAAGGCAGCCTCCTGCCCACGTACCAGTGACACCAGTCTGTGGGGGCTGGAGGGGGAGGGCAGGGAAGGGCTGCAGCTGGGTTTTAATGGGGGGCAGTGAAGAGTTGTGATTTTTGCCAGGAAACAGTAAAAAAGCAAAACATGCAGATGCTGAACAAAGGTGGACAACACAGGAATGTCTGCCTGAAAACCTTCTCTTGCAGGGCAGCAGCTGCTGTAAAGTTGTCCACTGACATCTCATACCCTGGACATCTCATGCCTGAGAAATCTGCCTAGAGGAAAGCCCAACTTCTGGGAGAAAACCCCTTTTTACGGTCCATGAGGACTGACCTTTCAAACTGACAACCTCCTATGAACCCTTTTGGCCTCTCCTTTCTCAGGCTTTCTTGAGAAGGAAGAAATTTCTGTGTTATTCACAACACATTCTGAGCACTTTAGGGATTGAGCATATCACTGAAGTGAGCCAGGAAGCCTTTGCTGTTCTATTATATGTAAAATCTGGTTTTTTTCTGCCCTTCTATGTGGCATTTTGGTTCAGCAGAGGAAGAACTGCATGATACAGGTCACAGTCCTGTGACATTACAAAACCCCTCACTCCAAGCTGCCAGACAGGCTCAGCTGACTCATGTTCAGAGTCACTGATCTGGGGGTAGGAAGGAATTCCATATTTGGTGAAAAACACAGGACTTTTTGCTTTCTCTTCGTACAACAAGGGGTAATTTACCTGCTCAAATAATCTGGTATATTTTACAGTATCAATTCCTTGCCAATGTAAGGACCCCAGGCACTGCTAACACTCCTCTTCTTTGCTTGTGGCAAAGGAATGATATTTAAAATGTAGAGTCTGGAACACAATTCTTCAGAATGCCAAAGGTTTCCACTCTTATGTCTTCTGTAAATGAATGCCTGCCTTCATGAAGAGTAAAGAAAAAAAGACAAGGTTTTGGGCTGTAATGCCATTACACAAATATAATGGCCACTTACTCAATAATTACATTACACACAGACTTCTTTATTAACAGAATCTTGCCATTGTGGTCAGAAATTATCTGGTAAAAGTGAATCTGGAATATTTCAACACGTCTAAAGAAGTGGACATTTGAAGCTACTGTATAAGATGCATCAAATTTACTTTGAAAAGACAAAATGCCCCATATCTGAAGGCAATTTCTCTGATACAAAGATTGAACACAACCCTGAGAAACCCATTTCCACGCTTAAGTTCTCAAATTTTAAATTCTTCACTACCTTTATTTTGATAAATTTTACTTTGCTCTGCATTTACAGTTGAGGACAATGTATTGTATATATTAGAATATATAGAATGACCAGAGACAGGACCCAGGGAATGGGTGGAGCTGTGTCAGGGCAGGGTCAGGGGGGATCTCAGGGAAAGGTTCTTCCCCCAGAGGGTGGTGGGCACTGACCAGGCTCCCCAGGGCAGTGGGCACGGCCCCGAGGCTGCCAGAGCTCCGGGAGGGGTTGGATGATGCTCTGGAGCACAGGGGGTGACTCTTGGGGATGGGGCTGTGCAGGGCTGAGGGCTGGACTCGATGATCCTTGTGGGTCCTTCCAACTCAACATATCCTGTGATTCTCTACAAGTATATTTTCACAGATTTTCATTAACAGGTACATTTAGAGCAGTGTTACATTAATACAAATTAACTCTGAGGATGGAAAAGAATGACTAATAACTATCCCAAATTCTCTTGTGTATCTTCAGCTGAAAGCTCTCTCTCTGGCTCATGTTGGTATGATCTGATCCCAACACAACCACTTAATATATGAATTTTTCTGACGAAAAGAAAGTTAAAATAAGTGTGCACATTTACTTAGGAATCAGGATTAGTATCTATTCCTGATTTACTGCTCTTTGTGGCTTAAGGTACTTGTAAGGTCTTAAAAAGTTTAATACAAAATTCTGTGTACTGAATGACATGCAAATATTGCAATAGAATTTAGTTTCTAAGCTACAAACATAAAAGACTAAAACAGTATTAGTGCTATTCCTGTCAATATGTTTTTCTTTAAAAGAACTAATACAAAAAGCATTTCCAACCAACCTGGTGTCCCAGGGCCACCACCCCTCACAGAGGATTAGGAGTTCATCACATTGAGAGAAAATACCCTTTCACTGGCCAGTCACAGAATTATGGACATTTTTCACTACCCCAGCAACACATTAATCACAGGTGCCTGCCCCAAATTTCTTGACAGTATACAAGATGAAAGACAGGCACAGTTAATGCTGTTGGACATCTTGTGGGTTTAGTAACCTGCATGAATTTCCATCAGAAATAGTGGAAATGGAGAAAGTTGTCAAGTTTGCCTTCATTACAGGAACCTCATCCCAGCATCCCCCTGAGCACTGCAATCATTCTGCAAAGAGTTCCCCAAATGAGCCCTGTTCTGAAACACTCTGTTCTGCCCTGTAAATGGGAATAGAGAGACTTACAACACTCATTACACACCATTTTACATGTGAACTGTGACAGTTCAGAGAGACTTGTTATGCCTGCGGTGTTGAGTCAGGAAAATAAATTGATCTAGTTTGTGGATGAACCAGTAAGTGGCAAGTGCAAAAACATAAAGAATCATTAAACTGGGTAAATACAGGGTGGGGTGTGGGAGTTGATGACTTAAATAAATGCTGAGACATCCTGGATAAACTGAACAACCCACATCTGGAAACAGATGTGTTTGCTTAACAAAATATCAGTGCTGTAAAATGCCTTGAAAATGTATTGATTGTTGGCAGAAAACTTCAAGCAGTAATATCCAAATCCTCTGTTCTCCTTCAGATTTCATAATGACAGATAAACCTTCTGTGTGCTTTAGCAAGCAAAAATAGATAAACCACTTTCTTGTGCAAACCACATGAATTCATCTCTGCACTCACTTGGTCTGAAGGAATGCCAACACTGCAAAACAGAGCAAAACATCACGAGAGTTAAATATTTTTAAGAGTACATTTATTCTGGGGACAATAAATATTGAGACTGAACAGGACATGAAGTTTTTTTCACAGCCTTAGAAAATTGTTTTGTGTAGCTTCACGGCTGCCAGGTCTGAAGACATGTTGTACTGTAGGACAGATAAAAATCTCACAGTGCTCACTCATTGCTCTGCAGGTAGTGACATTCTGAATAAAGCAACAACTACTGTAATTGAAGAACATAATTTTGCATATTAGCCAACTACAAACCTAGTTAATGTTTATCCTTAGACTATTTAGGGAGTGTTTCACATGACTCTATGTCTTCTACTTGCCTGGAGAGTTGCCAGCTGGAGACAATTCCTGGGCTAAGGAATGTTTGTCTCACTGTCATCCTGCTAAACTAATCCTCAAAGTATTTTGCTAATATTAAAAAATTAAAAGAAGCAGTTGGCATAATTTTGAGAAGCCATCAGAAAAGGCATGAGGCTGGTAAATTTTTCCTTGTGGTTTGGTTCCTAAAACAATATAAAATATAAAGCTCCAAATCTTTTCTCTTGTGAACACAGATCATTGCAGTAAATATGTTTTTCTTACACCATCTCTCTATTTCAGAGACAGCCTCAGTTCTTTCTGTACCCTCCTCAGCACCAAACCTTTAGAGTCTATAATTTAGGTAGCTATTACATTATTTTTTAAATACTTACTTTTGAAATAGTGTAACAAAGTGTTTGCTATTGTCTGTCAGAAGAAATGCAAGTTAGTTTTGTTTTTCTCTTCTTCTTTAAATCAATTCATTAAAAAGTTAATATCGCTAATAAAGAACTGAACAGTTCTTCTGTTGCCATATCTCTACATGAAAAAAAGAATTGTTCAAACTATTTTTTGCAATACCTTATCAAGAAAACTGGTTGCCATGTCTTTGCATTTCTAATAGTTTCCAAATTCAGTTTCCTACTAAAAGGAAAAAACACAAGCACGGGAGAGAAAGTGAGAGAGCAGGTAAAGATTTTAGAGCCCAGCTGCACTGCAAAATTGAGTTCCCCACAGTACAGGTTTTGTTCTCCATATTCTCCAAAGGGAAACTGAAACTTGCGTTTGTCAGTCATTGAAACCCAGAGCTGTCAATGAAAGAGGAGGAAACTCACTTATTCTGTGGTTTGTGCAGCCAGTTTTTACAGTCAGGGTCTGTACAGAACTGTCAGAGCAGCAGGCTCAGACTCAGGGTAGGAGTTGTGCTCCGGCTGCATTCCAGAGCTGGACTGATTTCCACCGGTGTGACACAGCCCAGCCCCAGAGCTGGAACACGGGAACCTGTGATATAAGGTATCAATAAAGAACTAACACTGAGAGAGTTAATAGAAATAATTGTAGAAGCTTTTGCTGAAGTAGCAGAGATAGACTGCATGGTTGAAGTCATAATTATTAGCTACAGAGAATATGTTATGGTTGCTATCAGTACCTGGCCTTGAAGCTTCTAAAACTAAGATAAATCAGGAAAAATGTCAAGAAAGTAAGATAATTGTAGAAGTTTGCTAATTAGACCAGTTCAAGTTGCCAACAAAACTCGTTTAGATTACTTTTTGAGCCAAGTTGAAAAAGGCACAGCGAGGAAGACCCACGATCTTCATCCCCAGGACCCCCGAAGACCCCGGCCCAGGAAAAATGGAAACCAATGCGCAAACTCAGATGGGAGGGGCAAAGGGCAGAGAAGATGGAAATTACTTCTTGGAACTGATTAGAATAACCCTGCCTTTTCTAAGAAAATAATACCGATGTATAAAGAAATAATGAATATGCATGTTTTTAACTGTATATAAACAGGCCTGTGAGCACAGACAGGGGTGCATGTTTCTGGTGGAGCAATTCCCCATGCACCCAGCGCTGAATAAACGTACCTTCTCTACAACTACCCAGTTGTGGGGTTTTTCCGCACGTCACCTGCACAACAACAGGCACAGAACCCACTGTGTGCCACCACTGAGGCAACGGGGCCAGGAGGAACTGGCACCCAAACAGCAGCAGCAGCCATGGTGGGACAGCTTAGGTTGTATTTTGCAAGTCACAAAGGTATCTCAAATGAAAAAACCCAGAGATTCAGGCCCTGGACTTGTTTAGCATGCCAGGAAAACCTGCATGGACAGAGTGCCCCTGGGACAAACAGCTAATGGCTGTGTCTGATGGACAGGTTATTAGTCATTCTACTTTATTAGCGTACTAAAAATAAATCCCATAGTTGTCTTTCACAGGTTAAAACCCAACCAATAGATAATGAACAGCTCTTTCAAGTGTCAGCTCAGATAATTATTCTCTTCAAAGTCTGAAATGTCATTTATGTTGGGGTGAAATTACTGTAAATACATTGCATTTAGAACAACCTCTCAGAGTAGTATCTTGCAGTCCACAATATCATCTGCATTTCTTTATTCAGCAGATTTTGATGGGTTTTCCACATCCCTCCCTCTAATGCACAAATAACTATGAGATACGGAGTCAATGTGCACAGTAATTGCATAGAAAAAATTAATAATAAATATTTCTTAAATACCAACAGATTCCACATTTGTTAATATAACAGGAAAGATACACTTAACTTGCAAACTGGAAAGACAGTCCCTCAGCTGCAGCCAACCTTTCTGAACAGAGAAAGGACTTTCAGGAGACAGATGTAGCAGAGATTTAGACCTCTGTACCTCTCTGCTGGAAAGAATGGATGCAATAGCTAAAAAAAAATAATTGAAACTTTGGAAATATTTGAAAAAAAATAAATCCTTCACAAGGAAATTGTTTTTCTCTCCATGAAAAACACAAACTGTTCAGAGCACCAGTGATCATATAAGCCTGTCACTGGATAAACTCTCATCTCGGGCAGGATGATGAATTCCTGTCTTGCTCATCTTTCAGCTGCCTCTCGGTAAACAACCTGAAATTCTGGCTCCTGAATGCCCAGGCAGGAGGACTCAGAGGCAGCTCTTTGATCCTCGCTGAGCCCTCACCCCTGTGCACTGGGCCCAGGCCACGTTCCTACCGAAATCCAGGCACTGCCTGCTGCTTTGTCACAGCCTTGGCTATTGCTGGCAATCACCTTGTCACCAGCCTTGCTGTGTTCCTCGAGACACCGACTCTGCAGTGGTGTAAAGGAGTAAAGAAACCTTTCAGCCAAGATTCCTTCATTTTTTTAGTAATAGAAGCAGAGTCATCTCTACTTTTATACTTGATTAAACATCACTTTGCAAGAGCTTCCTTTGCAAGTTTAAGACAGAACAATACAATCACTATTTAATAAAGCTGAAAGAGTGACAGTGCAGTGCCTGGGTAAAGAGTGTCTCTTGACAAAGGAGTGAGAAGTAGGAGCAAAAGGGGCATAAAATACATTGAGGTTATAAGAAATGAAAAGGAAATTTAATATTACTATATGACAAACAGTGTATACTTATTCAAATCTGATCTGAGTCTCTCTCCCCCTGTGAAGAGCAGCCCAGACAGAGATATATTTCAAAAAGTTCTCATGGTTGGAAATAATGATAACACGTAACTAAACCCCATGTTCCACTCCCCATCCCACCAACAATGGGGCAGCCAATATGTACAGATGACCCGAGCACCTGCCAGGCCACAAAATCCTTTTGGTTTAACTGAAGGTACCTTGCAATAAGACACCAGCAGGGAATACAAAAGCGGCCATAACTCTAACAGCCTAAAATACAGCACCACTACATTGAGAATCAATAGCCCAGCAGAAAATACTGTAAAGCAGCCTGTGGAGGAGGTGTGCTGCCACTGGCTGTGCATTCCCCTATGGAGGGCTAAGCCTTGGCTGGGAAAGCAAGCATCGACCACAGAGCTGCGGCTTAGTCAAATATTCTGCCTCCTGTGCCAGAATCCAGATGCCATTGTGATTGACTTCCTCCAGACCTGCAGTCAGAGCAAGCGAGACTTGCTAGAGTGACTTGCCAAGGAGGCAAGAAAATCATGCACTTGGAATTCTTTGCTCCATCAAATCAAATCCCACTTGAAAAATAAGTGACCAGTCGCTCTGGGAGAAGATTTGATGGAGACTCAGCACACAATGAGACAGAACGAAAAGCTTGAAGACAGGTTGTCCTGGCAACGTTGCCCAATTCATATTTAAAGATAAAATCATTCTCCAAAGCTAATGAAAAGTGGATGACAGAGATAGGGAGGGGAAATGTAGGCACTCATAATGTCTTCATAGCAGAAAGCTCTGCCTTCTGTCAGTTGCCTGAATTATTTCATGACTGTTTGGTAGGGTTTCCTCTGTTCATTGTAAAACAGCCTTTTTATAGGAACTATTAAGGCAAACAAAAAAAGCTAGAAAAACCCAGTATAAACTCCTCCAATACACTCATCGTGTGAAACAGCATGATGCTTCAATGTCTGAACTGCCACCTTTTTTTTGCACATATATTAACACGCCAGCAGACAATACTGCAGTATAACCATGTTCTCACTATCAACTGGTGCAGGTAATTTGCACAGGCAGGCACTTTATAAAACATAGAGACTGGCTTAAACTGCTCTTTGCATAGTGATTGATTTTAAGGGCCTTAAGTGATTTTTTTTCTGTAAAACATCTCATTAGACTGGAGTCTGATGAGATGAGCAGGAAAAGCCATGAGACCCTAACAGAGACCTGTCAGGGTACAAGTATGCACACCACAGGACAGAGTGACAATGCCAGAGTGCCACCTGCTGCATCCCTTCAGATGTCTGGGCACTCTATCCAGGTACTGCCTTCCAGCAGTAATCTCTTAGGGCAGAAATTCCAATTGTTAATCAGGCTCAATAAATTGCTTTTTTTGCTAAAATGCTCTATCTGTAATTAATCAGAGTTCTACCTTAGAAGAATATAGAAACTGCCTGATTCTGTATACACTCTGTACTTCTGTCAGGATAATGAGAACAGACTTAAACTACAAAAGTCCCAGATTATGAGACGTTCTAGTCTCTTTTTCAATTAATTTAACACTCAAAGGATGTTAAAATGGTAGTAAACCCTACATTTCTCTGCATTTCTTTTTCCTCTGTTTTGTTTTAATGGTTGACAGCACTCAGCCTAAAACTTCACATGAAAACAATTCCAGCAGGAAAAAAAAAAAGGTTTACAAAGTTTTGCCATGTCAGTTCAATCTCCCTTATCAAATACTTCAGAACTCAGCTGGTGGGTTATGTCCCCAGGGCTCGTTGGCTGTCCCCTTTTCTAGCCCACTGGTTGGTCCTTTGCAAGAGGTCACAGTGCCTCCTGTCACCTCTGACCTCCACTGACTGACACCACTTTGTCACCTGCTAATAACAATTAATAACAATTGACTGATTATCGCTTTTCAAGATCATCAGCTCTTTAAAGTACCTTAGGACACTCCCAACTTCCTGCAACTTGACAGGCTCTACCATTTCTACCTTACTGGCACTTTCTCCATCCACTCAGCCCTTTATCTCTCTTATCCATTAGTCTCCTGAATAGCCTCTTGAGGCAACTACTGCTGAAATTTGAAGAACTGAGGTAAATTGGTGGAGAAGATTGATTTAAACACAGGCGATGTCTTCATCAGATCTTTCAGTCTGTGAATAACAGACATTCCTTAATTCCCCTCCTAATAAGCACTTTCCATTGCAGAGATTCACTGCTCCCTCACTTCCAGGCTCAGCTGAGCACTAAAGAAATGCCATTTTTCTATCAGCCAGTTAGCACACTTTCAAAGGAAACCTTTACACTAATTTCACCATTTTGACTTGAATTTCTTTTTTATTAGCTATCTTACTTTCTTCAGTCCTGACTTCTAGCACTACTCTGCTAACAGATGGCACAATCCTCCCCTTGCCAATGAGAAGTCTAACACTTTTATAAAGGTAGGATTTCCTTAATGGGAACGAACAGGTGGGCAGAGCAGAAGGATGCAACAATTACATTTAACTGGTTGGCAATAAAGGATGATCCCAAATACCTGCTGTTAATGCAGTCTAAGTTTCAGCTACAGCAAGCATGAAAAGAAGAGGTGGGGGAAAAAAAAAAAAAAAGAAAAAAAAGAGCAAACCCTGCAAGCTTTACCTGTGCTCGAGGTAAGTAATAAACTGAAACCTATTTTTACGTCAGGCAAACTGGAGGATTTAGGGTCAAAACAGTTCATCCTTGAAGAATTGAAGAGGGGAAAAAATTTGTTGAGAAGATTGCAAAGAAAAAGTCATCCCCCAAGAAAAGGTCCTTGTGAATACATTACAGAGCTAACAATACTGGTTTTAGCTAGAGGAACATGAAGCCTATGTAGATAAGTAGGGAAAAAATCTGTTTTATTTTTGTCTTGCCTCAGAAATGTAAATAATGCATAAAAATTACTTATTACATATCTATCATGTCCTTTACAGAAGGTACTATATCTAATGGTAATTCTTCTCATTAATTTAGCCAGTAGGGTGCTCCCAGCATCAGAGATAGTCACTGGGCAGTCATCTCAACTCCTGCAGCCACAGTCCCAGCCAGGGAAAGCAGGGCAGGATTCCCTTCCACAGCCCTTGCTTCTCCCCTGCAGTGAAACAAAAGAGAAAAGTTCTGTGAAAGGAAGGACTTGGGACCTGAGTTTCTCGGGTGTTCAGATTTTTAGTATTACAGACATGTGCCTAACAGGGCCCTCAAAAGAGTTTTGGGAGGGCTGGAGGTGTTCACCTGGAGAAGAAAAGGCTCCAGGGACACCTGAGAGCCCCTTCCAGTGCCTAAAGGGGCTCCAGGAGAGCTGGAGAGGGACTGGGGACAA
>JAWWTY010000158.1:4003033-4031334 GCA_035222235.1 Margarornis squamiger | reverse complement strand
CCTCCCTCCCTCCCTCCCGTCCTCCCTTCCTCCCTCCCTCCCTCCCTCCCTCCCTCCCTTCCTCCCTTCCTCCCTTCCTTCCTTCCTTCCTTCCTTCCTTCCCTTTTCTATGGCAGGATTCATGCTGACTTTCCTCAGCCTTCTGAATCTTCAGCTTGTTTTTCTTAAGGACCTGACTCTAAAACATGACAATAAAATCAACTAAAGCAAAATAACAAAACCTGTACATATTGATTTCAACCCCTAGCTAACTGCATTTCCTTTAAACTACTCTTCTCTAAGAATATGTCAGCAAACGCCCCTTTTAAAGGGTCTTCTATGCAAGACAGCTGGATTAATAGTTACACCACATTAAGCTGTGAGATAACACATCTCTAAGACAATCTTCTTAGAAGGGAAGACACTTTTCTGTGTTTCTTTATGTCAACATTCATCATCAAGACCATGCCATTAGCTCCAACCATACACAACAGAAACATCAAAATACAATCTTTTCTAGTCTGAGTCCCCTTGAGCACATCTTACAGCTAAAAGAGTTTCTGACAATACCACCTCAGCCATGCTAAATCCTTCTTCCAACCCACTTGGCATTTCATATGGCTCTGTAGTCAGTTTGATCGGGAGTCCTTCAGTGTCACCAAGAAAAGAGAATTATCATTAACAACAGTGATTTTCAAGACCCCAGAAGTCATTTGAAACACACAATTTTTATCCACAAATAATCAAGGACTTTTCTTTCTTCATTGTTCCATTACAGTGACAGTACCAGACAGCCTCAGGAATACCAGAGAGAGTGAAAGCAGAGCAAAACAGTCTCTTATTATAAATGACTGACTAACAATACTACTGCTTCCCATTAGAATGCTTTAATTTTTTAAACCCACTAATATTATTTCCACTGATGCATTCATCACTATAATTAAATGGGTTAAAATCACAGCTTTTAAAAAAAAGTTGTAAAGAAAACAAGAAAAAAGTGATGTTTGTTGTTGGGATGTTGGTGGTTTTTTAATATTTCTTCCTCAGCAAAGACACAGAGACTAGTCTAAACAACTCTCAAAAAGCTATTTAAACTCCTGGAGTTTAGTCAAGAACTAAGGGAATGACTACTCTGTGAGCTGGGAGGCAGCAACAGGGATAAAAAGGACACTGCTTCCCTGTTTTCAAGTTCCCTGTACTCTCCTGAGGCTGATTAAGTGCCCAGGGCAAAGGCTATGGAAGAAAAGACTTCAAAGTAACCTACTGCCATAAGGATATTTTTTTTTTTTTTGAATGAAAGAAGCCATTGTGAGACATGTAACAATGTAAAATACTATATGAAATGAGTTTAAAGGCTCACACATCTCAGGAAAAGGGAAACCTAAGCCCTTCACTAAAAAAAGAAAAGCTCCAATGTAAGCACAACAAGCTATTTTGTGCCACAATATCTGTAAACCAAGAAACCAAGACAAGCTTTACAGCTCTGAAGATCTTGATTGAGCCCTAGGGAACAAAGTGAATTATTGTAGTGAAAGATTAGTTTCCTTATGCAGTTATATGACTAACAATTTAAATTGCACCTCAGCATGCACAGACGATGATGTTTTTGACAGAATCAAGGCTGGAAATTTATTAGGGGCAAGTCAAAACCAAAGTGACAACATCTTAGTGACAGTCAGGAGGTCCAGCTCCCTGCTGAGTGCTGGTGGATAAGAAACCACAGGCATGAAAAGGTGGCATGAAAAGAATCCAAAACACCACCAAAACCAACACACCCTGGATAGTATCACCACCAAAGGACTACTGAAGAAGAGATCTGAAGAGGCAATAATGCTGAAGATCTAAAGGACTTTTGGATCAGCAAAATGCTTTATTGGTGACCAAAGAAATTCTGATCTCTGATGGTTCTGTGAAGTTCAGTAAATGACCAGTGGTCTGATCCAGGCATTAGTTTCTCCCATTTCTAGCAATGGGTGGAAAAGGAAAACCTACTTATGTACAACTCCAAATTCTGAAGGCCTTTCTTTATATGGAGACCAGGTCCCATCATCTTTGTATTTCATAAATCCTGAATTTATGTGATGGGTACAGCACTTGGAAAATGGAAGGGCTGAGGCCCGAGGTTCCTTACGGGGCTCCACAGGGGTCACTCACAGCCCCACCTGCCCCATTAAAGGCAGCTGTGAAACACCTCCCAGGGTTTAACCTCATACTCAGCACAGCACTTGAGTGTTTTCATCTTCCCTGCCTGTGGAAGATGGATAGGAATGGAAGACAGTAATCTGGCTAAATAGTCTCATAAGGGATAAGGGACAAGTTTGGGGGACACTGTTTTATCTTAAGCTGGGTGCTGATAATAAATACACCTTTTGTAAACTGTACAGAAAACACCTTTCCAAAACCTGAATTGAAGCAATGACAACCAGTGCAGGGGTCCAGTGCCAGTGGGGATATTCACTGAAGAGTTTTGACATCCTTACTGGAGAACATCTGCTTCTTTCTCAGGCCTATGATGTAGGCTTCAGCCCCTCACAACCCAACATCAAACCTAACTGTCAAGAACAAAACACAGATGTCATTCTCTTCTTTAACAAAGTACACCACCATTTATCAGATACCAACAGCTTTCCTCCTCTCCTGGATTTATTTTGTAAAATCTTACATTTTCAGATTGAATCTAACTAAAAGCAATACTACAAATTACTAAAACAAAAATGTTGGGCTTTTTTTTTAGCTTTATTTTTCTAAAGAATGCAAATTACAAATGCTTTATAAAACAACCAGAATTGAATAAAATTTTTTATGATTATTCCAAGATTGCTTTCAAGCAGAAGAGAACACATGACAAGGTTTCTTAAAAATAATTAGTTAATATTTAATTGTCTATATGAAAGAAAAAAACAACTTGTCAGTCTGCTGGAGGTCCTCAGAGACACTTAGACTGCAATCATTACATCATTTTTGATGCTTGAATAATTGATGGCTTATTGTGTAATTTCTCAGGTCAAATGCTAAGACTAGAGGATCTTTTTTCTCTCCTCAGCTGCCCAACCTCTTGTGCAGCCTTGGCAGGTTGCTATTATTCTACACTGCCAAAACAAACCAGACAAAGCCTAAAGCACTTTCATACAATGCACTTTATGAAGTCCTTGAATCAATTTTTTTATAAGAAACTACTGTTAAAATACTATGATGAGCCAAGGATTCCCAAGTTACGTTGACTTGGCCCTAAAAATAAGTGTCAAAGTTTTTGTAGGCACAATGCAGCAGTTGTGGAAACAGGAACAGTTTTTAAATTTTACCCTCCAACTCAATTATCTAAACAAAACTTAAAGTATACATTAAGAAGACAATATCTTGCACAAATATTGTTCTTTTGTCCTCCTTTTTCAATGTTCACACTGTGATCTTAAAAAAAATTCCAACCTTAATGATTATATGATTCTATGATATTCAACAGTCTTGGTATTAACTGATTTATAAGAACAGCATCAAGAAGGATAATAATTAAAAGAATAACCAACAGACAAAAGAAATACATGATATGATACTGGATTTGAGAGATTTAGCATCAGAATTTAAGTCCTAAATTTGTAAAAAACACTTCAATTTTAGAAGTCATATAAACACACAGCTCCTCTAGGTTTATGTGAAGATAAAAGTAAAATTCTATTTCCAAATACAAAGTAAACATCTTTTGTTTTCCAAGTATTTTCTTCCTTTCTCAACATTTCAGAGAGCCTTGAGTCCAAGGACACATTGGACTGTCACCCAAGGCATCAAACATGGCCTTGAAGGGAATAGGTGGTCTGCCTTAAAAGAAAATCCACTTTCTGAATCTCAGCTAACAATTAAGACAGGTTCTGCAATTAAAGCAACCACATCTTTTTTTAACTATGCTTTCATTATTTTTGATGAATTTATTTTCAAGGCCACAGCCATTACACTTGGCTTAATGTATTTTAGAAAGAGAAAAAAGCTCATCACTTTTTCAAGGGTGTTTTCTTTAGTTTCTATCAATTGTCATTCAAGCATTTGCACTGCCAGTAACTTCTTTCAGCAAAACTTGGGATCATGACAGAACCAAAATGTGCCCTCAATGCTTCTTGGAAAATACCTTTCCCCTGCACACAATGCACATTTTAGAGGACATGCAGTGATATGGCCTCACAGTATAACTCAGGAGGAAAAACTAAGGAAAAAAAAAGAGGAGTCTTATTTTGGAAACAGGAGTTTTCAGTGAAATTGTCCTTTTAAATGAAGGCTTGGTGCCTTTACTGGAATCCATAAATCAGCCAGAAGGAAACTGCCACTCCAAGATTATCCCCAGTACTGAGGATTGTACAGAAAACCACATGGGCCAAGCAGGAGAAACACCCATTACTGTAATTAGGAAAAATAGGTTTTATGAGTTTACTGTCTTTTTCCACCAAAGCACCAGTTCATTTGTTCAAGTTTAATAGTTTATTATACCTTTAATTGTGGAAGTTATTCCCATACCACTTTTACTTCAGAAAATTATCTCATACAGTGGGTGACTGAAATGTTTAGTCACAGAGAAAGCACTGGCTGAATGAGATTTGGGAATTTATTGCTGTGTAAATGAGGTCATGAAAGCCTCAAGAGCTCCCTGCAGGATGACTTTATAGTACAACTGCAATTTTGGAATATACATTTGGGTGTTAATTCTAAAGCCACAGAACATTAGACCCAAAACACTGACATGGGATTTTGATGGAGGAAGCTGGTGAATTTACTAGAAAATAAGCAGAAATAAACTGCACGCAGAATGGCTGTAATTACTCAAGATACCAAGAAAAGGTATTTTTGAACAACATTATGATATAAATGTTTGTCTTAACATGTGGCTACTTGTAAGCAAACATTTAAATAGGCTTCTTCAGACACCAACTTTTAATACAGTAAAGCTACAGGGTTGCTGTTCCGTCTCTGAAATTGAGCTGGAGCACAGGCAGTGATTCCACATAAACCATGAATTCACAATTATAAAAATGTTCTGCTTTTGCCATTGCTAAAGAGTCACAGGAATTAATTTCTCAAGTTAATAAATCTGAGCACAAGAAATGCATGCAGCAAGCTACGGAATGGACCTGGATTTGTGGGCTCTCCCAAAGAGGGAACACTCTAGACAAGCCCTCCTAGAGCTGCAAGGGCTTTCCAGGCAATGCTGCTGGGTCTCTTTGTATATGAATATGTAGGTTTCTTCCTTTCCATCAAGATGATAAGCCTTGATCCCATGACTATTTATACTTGTAAGAAAATAAACCACAAACCCTCACTGTGAAGCTTCCTTGATCTTGTGGAATCCCTGTCACCTCTTTGATGGTCAAGAAGCAACTCAAAACTCTTCTGCAGGAAAAGTTCATCTCATTGCCTGTCAGTAGGCCTCAAATCCCAGGTAAATTTACCTTTCAACCCCACCCAGACACGTCTGTGACAACTTCTGCTTCAACCTAACCAAATCGCACTCCATGTAAATTAAGGTGATTGACTTTGTCAAAACCTAGGCAGCGTTCTATTTTAGTGAGGGAGCTCCCACTCTTTCCATCTGAACATTTAGGGGAAAAGAAAAAAAAAGGAAAAAAAAAAAGAAGATAAGTGTATAGAAATAAAGGATAAAAGTGATACAGATAAGGCAGAATGTATAGGGAAAAAAATGACAGCAGATAGGAAGGCACAAATATATGCCTTCAAATTCCAAGCTGGACAGGAGCTCATTACTGCATTCCTGATGCTCACCTCACTCTCTCACACAAATATATTTTCTTCTTGTAGTCATTTTTGCAAGAACAACAAAGGAGAAGCCCACATTGCCCTGCTGAAAGCAATCAGAGAGAACACAGTGCCTTTCCAGAGTAACAGAACAACAAATGCTGGGTGACAGAAATGAATTAATATATTCTTGACATACTTGGAGTAAGTCAAGGAATGCAAGGAGAAAACTAAGGGAGATCTGAATGATGTCTTCAGCTACCCAGTGGAGAGGGCTGAGCTGGACTTCTGTCAGGGCAGGGGGTATCAAGTGTAGAAAAGAAAACTGTGGCCTGAGCACAAGGAGGGGAAAAAGCCCCCACTGAGAGCACAAGGGACTCCAGGGTCATAGTGGAGTATCCAATCCTGGAAATATTCAAAACTCAGCTGGACAAAGCCCAGAACAACCCAGTCTGCATTTGAAATTACCTCTGCTGTGAAAGAGAAGTGTATCTTATGATCTTCAGAGATCACTTAAATTTTGTATCCCTGATGGAGGGCTGGCCCCACTGTTTCCTATGTGCTGTGTGCAAGCTGAGCTAGAGGGAACAAACTTCTACCTCCAGAACAAACTAACTGATCTTTTCTGAATCACCATGAGGTTAATACATCGCTCTCATGTCTTTTTCTCCTCCTCCCTCTTTCTTGCTGCCTCTTTCATGCCCACAATAAGGAAATGAGTTTGTCTCTCAACATCTAGGTGTCTTTTCTGCTCTTGGAGGGGATGTCATTCCAATGGATTACTCTAATTCTTTGTCTCTCTAGAGGAAAGAAATGTTATTGCAATAAAGACCAGTACATGTGCCCATTAGCCAAAATGCACAAGGTCACTGAATGCAGTAAACCAATGACTGAGAGACAGAAACTATGTATTCTGCTGCTGCTGTTTCACTGCTTGCAAATGAGTCAGCAAAAATGAACAATTATTTTTATGTGAAATCAATGACAATCTCTTAAGAGGCAGTAACTATTTTACAAAACAATATGAGGCACTAACATGAGATCCTGAGAATACAACTGATCCAAATCTCAGTTACTGTAAGGACTTTTCAACTACCAAATGAACTGAAAACTGGACTTTGAGTCAATGTCTGTATCAGCTGAGAGGCACCCAGGTCTCACCTCCGTGTTGCTGCATCATCTTCCCTTCCACCCTCACCATTTGCAGCTGCTGTCAAACATGCTGGAGCAATTTCAGTGGAACTCCAGCCTTTGGAATGCCCATGAGTGTAGTAACTATTTTGGCAAAACACTCAGATTTTCCAGAAATACAAAGTTAACACTGAAATAAAATGCTATGTAACTATTTATTTATTAGGAAAATCCTAAATGATCTCTTTAAAGGACAAAACTAGGCAATCTCAGTGATTTGGTGCTATCTTTCTCTCTCACTTTCTCACTTGATGTTTAAGGGTTTCCTGAAAAAATCTATAAATCCTATGAGCCTAACAAATAATTATGAAGGATTTTCCAGTTTATAAACCAAATGTGGTTGTTGTCAGTCCATCTCTTTCTAGGCATAATACGCAGGAAGGGATGCATGATACTAAAGAAGAAAGCTGAAAATTGAAACTTCATGGAGGAGAAGCAAGCTTTTTACAGTACATGTAATTAACTCAAGATTCCCACTGACCTAAAAGATCAGGAAGGTCAACAACTTTGTAACACCTAAAAGGAGGATTAGCCATTTATACAGGCACTAGGAATCTCCATTTTTCTTCTGATATCATTGAACATTTATAAAATATATTAATCTTTGTACTTTGGGTGTGACACAGCCACTTGCTGCCGAAGGTTAAAAGGGAGTGTGATGCCCCTGAGCACCAGAGATACCAGACTAGATGGCCCAAACTTTTGTCCTAATCCCAGTGCTGGAGTAAACTCCATTTCTGTCTCACTGAAGTGTGTTTCTTTGAGAGCTGTACCTTGATGGGCTGTAAGAGGGGTTGTGAGCACCAGAGACATAGCAAGTGATACCGATGGAAATCAAAGGGAAAAGCAAAGTGCAAAGTACCCAAATGACTGTGTGGACTCAGCGAGAGGAAGGTGATCATAAATTATGATCGACAAATTCTTTCTAACTTGTTTAAAAAAAGGACACGTTACAAAAGTAACATCAAAAACTCCTTACCAAGGACACCAAAAGACCAGGCTGTTGTTCAAACTGAGAGACAGAGTAAGCAGCTTTCCAGAACACCAAACTAACAATAGACACACTGTGGGTGAAATGAATTAACATAATCTTTGAAATCCTTGGAATACATTAAAGACATCTAGGAGCTAACAAAAAGGAAATTGAAAATGAAAATAAGAGCTGTAACACAAGGAAACAGGCATTTATTGCTTATAATGTGATGACTTTCAACTGAGGAGTAAAAGGAGGAAATACATTTTCCACAATTAGCAGCAAATTCCACTGAACCTGCATTCATATAGCACAAAAAGTATAACTTCCATACTAAGCTGTACAAGGAGGAGAATAAAGTTCATTTTTCTAACCTTCAAGACCACTAACAAAATTCCCCAGACCTGCATCTGCTTGACAGTAGGTAAATTTCAGCACAAAGACTGGGCACATTTTCTAAGAGAAAAACAACTGGAAAAAAAAAGGGTCGTGGCAAAACAAGGCTTGATTCTTAATTCAGAACAGTGACATTAGATCTTCTCACTGAGGAAACACACTGCTCCACAAATGAAATCACCCTAAATGGAATTAAGCTCCCTCTGCAAAATGTATGTGCAAGGAAAGAAAGGTTCACACATCATTCAGCGTGAACATGCTGATGGCAAGCACATATGCCATCCCTGGATCTGACCCCACTTCTGGTGTAAATGGCAATCTTTGGGAGTTCCAGCTCCTCTGGCCACCCACAAGAAGGGCCAGGAAGCCCCCTGGTCCATTCTAAGGTGGGGCTGAGGCTGGGCTGGGAAGGAAATTAAAGGAGACAACCCTACATCTCTTTGAGGTGGTTTCCAAGTTACAGCCTAACCTATGCAAGAAAAAGTGACATGCAGCATAGCAAGAGATAACCAGCCTGAACAAACAAATTGAAAACAAACACCAGCAATATCATCTCCAGATACACTTTGGAAAGCAGAAGAATACAAGAAAGGAATTTGTCTGTTTATCTACACATCTCAGCACTGATCTAAAATATCAGTTTTTGCCAAAAATAAAGGCATGCGTTACTAAGACAGTAGAGAAAACACAAGAATTCAACATGAAAAATTTCCCTGAAGTGTGATTATACCATGCATGTGGCCTGGACTGCAGTTCTGCTGAGTCTGCCAGGCCAGCAGGAGCAGAAGGAGCCCACTCTGTGTGCAAACCCCTGAGACAGAGATGTAGACCAAACCCACTGTGGCCATTTACAGAGAAGTTGATAAAGTATCTTAAAAATGCTGTTAGCATTCTGCTACAAAATCACTTTATGTCTGTTACAGGTGCTGCTTGAGGCTCTCCAATGCTGCTGGCTGAATGCAAATGACCAGGCACTCCTCAGTACAGAGGGAAAGGGCAGAGCCAGGCTACAAGCCCCTGCTGGGTAGATCAGAGATGGCAGATGACTCAGGAATTATATTCCATTACTCCATTTGAACGTAAAATCTGAGCCATGATGCAAACAGAGTGTAAATATACCCCTTTAAGACAACAAACTGTAGAATCATAGTCATAGAATCACAGAATGGTTTCTGTTGGAAGGGACATTAAAAATCATCCTGCAATGGGCAGGGACAACTTCCACTAGCCCAGGTTGCTCCAAGCCCCATCCAACCTGGCCTTGGACACTTCCAGGGATGGGGCAGCCACAGCTTCTCTGCCCAACCTGAGCCAGGGCCTGCCCACTCTCACAGGGAAGGATTCGTTCCCAATATCCCATCTGCCATAGGTTTCTGTAGCTGAGTTTTGGTAGAAGCGGGGGCTTCAGGGGTGGCTTCTGTTAGAAATTGCTAGAAGCTTCCCCTGTCTTATGGAGCCAATGATAGCTTGCTCCAGGAGGGACCTCCTGCTTTTGAATCCTGGTATTGTCTCTGCGTGATAACATATTTAAGAATAGAGGAGTGTTGTGCAGTTAGATATTCCATCCATGGGACAGCAACGCAGACATCAAGGTTGGAGCAGGAGCAGGAGAAGGAGGGACCCCACAGGAGGAGGGGAAGGACTCAGAGTCGTGGCACCCTGTGTAGCCCAGGTGCAGACCATGGGGGTGCGAGCTGTCCCTCCGCAGCCATGGAGGACCACTGGGGTGCAAAGATCCCCCTGCCACCCACAGAGGAGCCCATGCTGGAGCAGGGGGATGCATGAAGGAGGCTGTTACCCCACGGGAGGCCCAGGATGGAGCAGGGTCCTGCAGGAGACCTGTGCCCATGGCCCATGGAGAGGGAAACCCACGCTGGAGCAGGTACAGCTTATCCATGAGAGACTGCATCCGATGGAGTGCTGCCCAGGGGTGGACTCATGCCAGAGAGGTCCATCAAGGACAGTGTCCCATGGAAGGGACCCCACGGGAGCAGGGGAAGGACTCAGAGCTGTGGCCCCCTGTACCTGTGGTGCAGACCATGGAGAGGCAGGCTGTGCCCTGCAGTCCATGAGGAGTGACCCACGGGACAGCAGATTGGGCAGAACTGGTGCCTAAGGGTTTGGACTCACCTTTGCAGCAGCAGAAACAACTGAGAGCAACACCCCATTCCCTCTCCCCCTGCACCACTGGGGAGGGGAGGGAGAACATGGAAGGGGGTGTGGGGGGGGAAGTGTTTTTGAGACTGTTTTATTTCTCACTCTTTAGCTCTTATCCTGTTAGTAATAAATTTAAGTATTATTCTCACTCTGAGTTTGTTTTGCCTGTGAAGTTAATCAGACCTCTTCCAGCCCTTATCTCCACTCATGAATTCTTAGCTGTTTTTTTCCTTTTCCTCTGAGAAAGGGGGGTCTGAAGCAGTTTGGGTGGACACCTGCTATTCAGCCAAGGTCAAACCACCACACCATCTAACCCTGCCCCCTGACAGTGGGAAGCCATTCCCCTGGTCCTGTCACTCCAGGCCCTTGTGTAAAGTCTCTCTCCATCTTGTCGCTCCCTTCAGGTATGTGCATATTATTTATACCTGAGCATTGCAAAAGGTGGAAATTTACTGGAAATAGGTGCAAAACTCAATTTTATCATTGATTCCAAGACCTACAACAATCTCTTATCTGTAAGCTTACTTAGAAATATAAATAAAGATATTGGCATGTATGCTAAACCTACATCAAAACTGTTTCTTTAAAAATAAAAAATCTACCTATGATAGGTCACACACTTTATGCAAATAACTGCATGGATTAAATCTTGAATTGAAATAATATTCCACAGTTATAAAATGTTTAAAAACAAGTTGCATAGAAATTTACCATGCAGTTCACAAATCTCTCCAAATGCAGGTATCAAAAGACACAGGAAATCATGCAAGTCTGAAATTACCTGCTTCCTAAAGATCTTTCCTCTTAAGCTCAAATAATTAGAGGTTGGCTAATCTTTAGAAACATGAAATACTTCTCATCTTACATCCCACTACTTAGTCAGGGTAAAAATTGATAATGCTATGTATTTCTATTCCTTTAGTAATTTTTCTCAGAACAAAGGGATTTCATTGGATAATAAGGAGCATCAAAAAGCATGCAGTAAGATCTACAATATAATGCAAGATACGTGAGAGGCTGATCTGGCTGTAAGAAGTAAAAGGGAGATTCTACCCAGGAAAGCATCAAAACAGACAACATGTGGTGGGCTTCACCACATCTAATATTAGATTAACTTAGTATGGGGGTCTACATCTGAATCAGTCCTTTGGATCAACTATATAGTCATTGTGTACAGTTGTTTTGGGGTGTTTTTGAGAAAAAAACCCAACAAACCAACTAAAAATCATGTTAACCTTGTAAGATGACTCACACTCTCCAGTCTGGGATTTTTGCATGACTCAACAGGAACTTCAGAGTGTGGGAGCAGATCACTATCATTTAAAGTCAATTATAAACCGTATCTTTAAATAGTATTAACACAAAACTCAAAAACATTGCTATATATACTACAGTCCACACCACTCCACGTTCAAGTCAGAATTTATCCTCAGTCACTGTCTGCACTAAAACAAAACCTTCCAAAAAGGCTTGTCACACAAATTTCCTTCCCTACAGTCACTGACTAAGACATATTATATGTACAATGCAACAGACTTTTTATCAAATATATGATCAGTTGTAGGTTAATTCTGAAGTAACTTAAAACTAAATCCTTTGAATTTGTTGGCAAATCTTTGCTCAGCAAAGATTTTTGAACTAGTGCAAGAAAAGTCATTATTATAGTAATTAGGAATCCTCTACAGATTAAAATCTCTGGAAGTCCCTGTAATCCTTTTGTGAGCCAAACAAGTTTTCATTGTGTTGCATTAGTATTTTGACTCTTAGGCAGGAAAATAAACTGTTAATCTCCTCATGCCCCAGGGATTTATCATATATCCGGATGCTTAGAACAGGCTCAATCTGTCTAAGCATTTTAAGATGTATTAGGGAATAATCTGATCTTGAACCTGACTTCTCTTCATTGCTATTTGCAATCTGCACTGGCAGGATAAATCCACATACATCCTCTACCAAAACCTATACAGGAACAGTGCTCTTACATGTCTGCAGACACAATTACATTGAACTATTTTAGAGTCACCTGCATGAATCGTGAGTCCCCTCACAATATACTTTTCCCATTCTCTGCTTTGACTGTGCAACTATTCTTCAGGTCAGTTTTCCACTCCATTACTAGAGGCAGAGTCTGACAACAGAAATCTTAGTTTGGCTCAATAATTGAAAGCATCTTTTAAAATTTATGATACCTCATATGCTGTATCACAATCACAAAATCACCTGTAGAGATGGTGACAACTTTATTTACACTTACCAGTATCCAAGCATATTCCTGAGACTACTGGGATTTCTGTTATCTACAGAGAAGACTTTGAATTTAAGGTTAATGTAAACATTAACTCAAATTCAGATATGGGCAATGACAAGTAACTGTGCAGATGAAGCCTGTACTTAACTCCTGATGGAGAAGCATAACAGCACAGCCCAAGGGAGGCCAAATGCGACCCAGCTCTGTGGAAGCCTGTCTATGGACAGAGCAGGCAGGAGCTCAGTCATTCCCTAGTTTTCTGCACACACTGTAGGAAGGAGCTTTTCACATGCACCCACTCTCTTCAGTCTGCTGGACCTTTCAGCTGGAGGCAAGTCACATCGCAAACCACCTGGGAAAGGGTGTGAAGTGCAAAGATTAGCCTGGTTGTCACAACATATGTTACATTGGATAAAGAATGAAAGCAGGGGAAATTTGACTTCTATTTGGAAATGCTGCTTACAGCATCACATCTGATAATCACCCTCGCTATGGAAACACTGTCAAAATAAGCAGCTTTTGTAGCATTTCTGAGTCAGGTCATTTCTAAGTGTATGACACTCCAGGAATAAAAAACATTTCTCTTCTGATCATTTAAATTTTTTTTCCATAGTCTTTTAAGCATCCAAGGAAGATGAAAATAAAATGACATTAAACTGCTTCCTAGGAAGGAGAAAATTTTTTGTTCTCAGCTGCTAATACATTGGTACAAGTAACAAACTGACCCACAAAGTCAGTGCAGCATTGGTTGTGTGCCTGTTCAGCGGCACTGCGTTACATCCTGGCTGAACACTACAAGAAAGTGTATCAGTGAAATGGCTTCAAAAAGACACATTTTAGGACCCGGTCTCATGTCTGATATACATGATGGTTTTTACTGGCTCCCAGCTGAAGATATACATATGTATCTGAGGACAGAATAACAGCAACAGCAGATCAAAAGAACTATTTTGAGAAGCTTCGTAGGAAGTGATACATAAGGGAGAGTAAAATAAATCAAACACCATCAGCTGGATATCTTTCTTTATGTGGAAAGGTGTAAATGCAGAGCAATTCCCAAACCAAGGGGGACCCATGTGGAGAAGGAGGCTCAAGGACTGCAAAGCAAGCTCATTGAATAATAAGTGCCTAACTGAAACAATAGGAAATGCCAAAGCACATTAAACAATTTTCCAGGGTATAAAGGAAAAGAAGAAACTTAAAAACAGCTTCACATGGATATAAAGCAAATGTACGAGGGCAATAAATGAACAGAATATTCAGTGTCTACAAACAAACCACAGGCCACCACAGAAAAGCACTTACTCTCTTCACTTGAAAGAATCAGTCGTGAAAACATCTTCAGTGAAACACCTGCAACTAGGAGAAAAGACCTGAAACACTCACCAGGACTCCTGCACATATCTTCCCTGCAGGCCAGGCTGATTTACCCCAGCAGAACTGTCTCTTGAAAGATGTAAGAAGCCATCATCTCTCACCCACCATCTTAGGTGACAGGTAAATGTAGGAAAATTGGTTTATAAAATACAGAAGATGCACCAAAACAAATGATTGAGGTGTCTATCATATAAAAGGAGAAAATACTGCTTAAGAATTAATAATTAATAGAAATAGTTAATAGTGAGCTCAAGTCATGGCTCTGACTTTTGCTCTTATTCCAGTCAAACACTGTACTACACACTTAAAAAATCCTAACAGCCATTTTGCCTTGTCACTAATCAATCCTATTTAACTTAAAATAGGATTTAGAGAATTCTGTCATTGGACTGTGACAGAGTGGTCAGCCACCTGAACAGAATCGATTAACAACCTGATGAAATACAAAAGCTTGCAAATGTTCTCCAATCATCGCCATGAACTGTGCAGCAAGATGTAAAACAGCCCCATCAGCAGCAACACCCTGGCAGTAAGAGAGCTTAATGAAAATGCAAACCCTGCACTAGGTATTGCAATGAATAATGCAGAATCACAAAGTATGACAAAAACAGCATGTAAGAGCTGTGTTCAACATCTGCTTCAACTCTCTACTGTGATGATGTGTAAATTTTGGTATTAAGTAGAACTAATAACTTATACAATAGTTATATCACACTGGGATTCCTGGAAAAGTTTCATTATAAGAGGAAAGGGCCCAAAAATGTAAAAACTGAATAGCAGTTAAAGTTATTTGATTAACTTGTTTTTCATTTACAACTGCAATTCATCTCAGAAGCTTAGGGATGTACCACATGTGCTTTCGGAAGTTTCATTCCTGGAGGAAGCCACTAGTGAGGCTGTTGTCTCCTCGTGTGGTTTTGATGCTAAATTTCTCAACAGGAGTTTTCCATCTCCATTGTAACTGTGCTACAACCCCCTGCCCCATGGACACATTGCTCCCTCCCCTCCACTTTTTGTCTCTGTTTCTAGTCTACTCTCCCCTTTTCTTTCTGATGTCTCATGCTTTGTCTCTTGAACAGCTTCCACGCAGCAGACTGAGCAGCAGGCCAGGACAAAGCCACACAACTTTCTAGGATTAGGGGTCAGGGTGAGGGGACCCAAGAGTCAGCCAGAAAACACCACAATTCAGCCTCAAGTCACAGCCAGGAGCAGAGGCCAGGCTGGACCACGGCACCAAGCAGAGCAACCAGGAGAAACACAACAGAATTTCACTGCACGGAAAGGATACACCAATTTCTGACTTATTCAGTGCTTAGATTGGGGTAAAAAACCAGACGCTTCTGGTTCTTCTTCACCTTCAGTTTTAGTGCAGTCACAGCTATCAGAGCCCATTATAAGGATTTAAATCCCAGAGTTGTGTACAGTAGAATAGACACATCTCATCTTTCCAGATCAACAGCCAAACGTATTTTCTATGAAATCTTACGTTTATCAAACATATAAGTCTAAAAATCATATATTTATGGTTATTCTCTGTCCCTTGACTTTCCTCTATGTATAGGAATGCTCATGAGGCTATGCTACAGCATCAAGTTCTTTTGCACCTGACCATCATCCCTTTTCTGTGTGGCACAAACAACAAACTTCCCTGAACTTCTGCAAGGGGTCAGTTTTTAATGTCATCTGATCTATATCACACCTGCTGTCATATTTGATTGAACTTCATTTCCCTCTGTTAGAAAAATTTCTTTTATTAAATTTAGAAAAAGAAACGGCAAAAGTCTGTGAAACAAAAGGAATGTAACGAAAAGAAAATTTGGTTACAACATGTGTTGGGTGTCCAGACCACACAGGATCCCTAGGAGCACACCTTTCGATTCAAAAACTGCACTTTTAAACTTTCTTAAGGTCCAACCCCATTTTACAACATGGGGGGGTGTTTCTTCTTCTCGGATTGGCTCTTCTGTGCCCCCCTCATGCCAGGGGTGAAGTTTCAGGCAATATGTCAGCCTCCCTCTGGCCGCATGGTTAACCACGTGGCCTGAAGTTGCATCAGCTGTACTCTTAATTAATATGTAATTGCCCTTTTCTCGAACGCTTAATCCCTGGCACACCTTCCAAAACTGCACTGGATGCCTTACAACTTCTGCAAAACGCCTATAGGTTAGTAACAATCAAAAACAAAAATAAACCTTAGGTTAGTAACTCTTATTCAGTTTATTTGCTTGTAATAAAACCAGTTTTTCTACTTCTCATACCTCCCCAAACACCCTTTCTGGGTGCCAGGATGGCCAACCCACAGCTATAAGTTCTTCCTGTGTTCATGCTTCCATATCAAGAGGCAATTGGAACTTGATGCACTGGGCTTTCCAAAATTTTGGGGAGAACACTTTGAACTGTTTTCCATGACCTCTTTACACAAACCACTCACTACCATTATCATGTTTTTTATGAAAATAACAAAGAACTGGTTTCTCCTGAGAAGCAGCTTGGAATTGCTTTATACATTTTCAATGACTGTTCTTTGGGAATGATTGTCTTTAATGGTTAAAATAATATAGCAAGGGTGTTCCGTATGGGTGGGAAAATTTAGGCAATCAAGTTAATCAGCCTGATTTTTCAAAATGCCACGTACCGACAGCTCATTCTGAAGTTTCTTCTGAAAAATGTGGCAATTTCAGGTCAGAGCAACTAAAAAAAAGTCAGTTTACTCCCATGGAAACAGAATAGGTCTTTATTTAGGTACCTGCATTTAGGTATCTGTGACTGAACACTGTTATGGTAAAAAAGGGTGCCTCAAGCTCTATTAAAATTATTTTCCAGAATTTTTCTTTTTTTAATGGGCATTATAAAGAAGATCCAGTCATTTTCAGCTGTGTCAACTACCCAATTAGTAGTACTCAACAGTGGACTTTTTAACTTTAATTTACTTAAAAGGGCAGTTTAGCTCATCTTTACAGATGAAGTATATGCATTTTTCAGTTTGCTTGTACCAGTGACCTTCCAGTTCCCTCTGTATTTACTTCCACCAGTCCTAGTGCACCAGCCTAATATCAAGCAAACCACACCAAGTAACCACAGTTACCTCTTAACCATTTAAAAGCCAGATTATAGCAGTGCACATCACCTGTAATGGCCTGCACAGAAGATTCTCTCAGCTGCACATGACCTTGGCAAGAGATTATGCAGGAAGTGTTTGAGACAGCCTGATGAATTGTCTGCACAGCCCCACTTCCATTTCATTTCATCTTCTGCCTTTCTAAATGGATTATCTACAGTTTGACACTGACCAAATCTACGGAGGGGATTTTGTTGAAAGGGGGTTGCGGTACAGTATAGTCCAAGGAAATAACTAACATTCAATTAAACAGAAGTGTCCAAGGCAGGGGATGTAAGATGTGCAAACCACGTGCATGCTGGCACAGTTTGCCCCACCAGTGCACCAGGTTTTCTCTGACACTGCAGCACTCCAAGATCAAAACTGCCTACACATCCTACTCACAAGGCAGAAACTAGCACCTCAGTTTCAGAGTCTTGCCAGGACGGGTTACGACATAGAAATGCCTAAAACAATACAGTCTAGCAACAAAATACTACTCTTTAATTTCCCTCCAGAGACAGAATACCATGTACTAAGGTATGACTGGAGGAATAAATCTGAAGAACTGTTTAAGACAAAGCAGTTAAAAATCTTTAGGTATCTCAGCAAGACTTCTCAGTCTCATTAATCTGTAGACAATATAAATTTGAATACAAGCTTCCTCTGCTAACTGATGCAATTGTGTGTGTTACAGTCGCAGTGAAGCAGTGGGAGCTTTGCAAGCCACAGCAGTCCTGTGAGGCAGAGCAGCCTGTCTCCACAGACAGCTGTCCTTTCCCCACCGTCTGAACCTTGAGTCAAAATGCACACCATCTGCTCAGGGGCTCAGGTAATTCTGCTTCACCTGCCAGCTTTACACCAGACGCAGAAGGATTTACCCAGCTGGCTCTAATCCTTCAACTAGTCCTTCATCTCACTTTGCTCCCAGAGGCTGTGTGTTTTCCTAGGCTCTTCCCAAGAGCAAAGCAGGAAGGCTGACTGGGAACATGGGGGAATATGGAAAAATTCATCATGCTTCAGCTTCTTGCCTTGTAGATCTTTGGTGAGGAAGGAAGACAGGAAGACCAATGGGAATTACCTTCTTTCTTTAATTCCTCTTCTGAAAGGTTCTGCCTGAGCTGCTTCTAAAGAGTTACTCAGAGGATGAGGGAGAAAGGAAAAAGGCACCAGTGTGAAGAGTAACCCACTAGTGCACACGCACGGTGTGATTTTAAGCTGGGAGGTGGGTTATACGAAGACTAAGGCTCCTTTAGAGAAAGTAGGGCTTTGCCAGAGGAATCCCTAATGGAAACCTGTCCCCAGCCCTCCTAGGACATGCCATGAAACACTGGCATTGTCTAACATGAGGAAATTTTCAAGTAACCATCGAGAAACAGACTTTCTATTGTGGTTTGTGGAATAGCTACAAAGGGCCCAGCCAGGCCACTATCCTCTTCACCAGCAGAGCCAGTCAAATTAATATTGGAAGCAATGTATTCCTCAGATGAAGTTCTTGGCTTACAGTATTTTGGTATTTGAAATAGATATATGCTTCACTAAGTTTTTAATTAACATATTTGGGCCAACTCTTGAGAAATGCTGAATATTTTTTCCCAGAAACCACAATTAAAATTCAGTCCATGTGACTGGTTAATGGATGGGCTATCCATTTCTGCTTCTCAGTGACTGACCAAAAGAGCTCCTGGAGAAACCTATCAATCAGGCAGACAACAGGTTTAGAAAATGGTGGTGCCTTCTTTGGTTCCATCCCAGACTCTAGATGTTCAGAATTTGTCCTTTGAAGGTTTCCCTTCAGCTCAGATGCTCACACAAAACAAGCAGGTATTTGTTGGCTGTTACCATAGCGATAGCAGGCAGGGAATGTTCTGACAGCACAGTGCTTGGCATAATGTCGCCTCTTTAGCTTGCTAACAAATGTCTGATTAAACATTCATGTTCCCACAGACATCCAATCCATATGGATAACTGACTTCATAAACACTTGACCCAAATCCTGGTTCAGTACATCAGGGAGGTGGGAGTGAGGTGGTGGAGAAAGAACCTGTCACAGCACAGATTTGCTGCTCCAAGGCATGGTTCTTATTTGGAAACTAAATGAACAGCAGGCGTGAGATGGAGCTCCTATATCTGCACATACTACTCGAGTGAAAGGTGTCTTACAGTCTTTATGATATACACAGCCAGGCACACAAAAGTGCTGGAATCACCATGGATCACAAGGAAAAAACATCTTTTGGAAAAGGGTCATAGCTATTTCTTTGACTTTAGATGGGGTCTCAGTCCTTCAGTGATGTCCTGCTGGAGCTTGCCTGAACAGGTGCCACTTTGAACATTTCAGATAAAGGGATCCTCCTCCTTCTCCTTTCTACCCTCACACAAATCCTCCCACTGTTCTGCTGCCCCTCCAAGGATTACACATCCACATGTTTTCCCATCCCTGTGCACTACAGCATTCTGCTGGGAGAGGAGTGAAAGCTCTGGCCAGGGAGATGGAATGCCAAATACAAGAGGTTGCCCCTCATGCCTCCCAGACTGCAATGAGGACGCCATGTATGTACTTCCAATGAACATACAGTAGCGTGTTGGAAGCTGGGGCTTCAGCTGGGGCACAGGGAGAATGTACAGCACAGTGAGAAAGGATCAGGGGCAGCAGTGCTGAGAGAGCACAAAACACATGACTTCAGGGATTGCTGTTATTGCTCTTGCTGGGTTTTTTTCCTTTGCTTTCAGAATTTAATGTTAGTGATGTACTACCCTCTGCTAGGAGTGACTGCTCAGGCTCCCTGGAGAGACAACCTAAAGGCTGAGTTGAGACCTTGGTTACGTCACCAAACACATTCCCTTGGCATGCAAAAAGTGTTCTCACCCCTTCCACAGTAACAAATAACATACTTGTTACCACCTTATTTCCCACGCTAAAGCAGAAGTAGTTTAAGCCACACAAGAACAGACGAATACGTTTAAGGAAAATTTATCCTGTGTTCATGCACAGTATCCAGGAATAACTCACAGAAGTGGAGGATTCATAGAACATTTCATCTCATTTTCATCTCATCTTTTGTCTTGCTTTAAAGATCCCTTCTGTCCTTCCCTGCCAGAAGTCATGCAGTAAGCATTGACTGGTGCCACTGCAATGATATACAGGGCTAGTAAATCACAAATGTGGCAGCTCGAGTCACTGGCACTCTGGGGGTGTTTGGGTCTGTGTGTTATATTAGCAGAGTGTCAGAACTCTGGTGATGAATTCATGTGAAACACTAGCTGACAGAACTTTCCTGCGTGGTGTTGGGCTCACAGCCTCAGCAGCAGGAGGAACATCTTCTACAAACATGGCTCATGTGCATATTCATACTATAATGAGCATCACAAATTAGAGGCTGCTTTTTCTGTTGTTTCAAAAACAACATTTATTGAAGTCAGTTTCTGTGACTCTCAGTGGTCATTCAGAGCCCCTGTGAAGCTTTAGAGCAGCACTCATGTCACTGTCAATGGGACACAGTGATCTTGGGCCTGTGCCAGGCTAGACCCAGCATTCAGGCAAAGCGAGTCATCCCACTGCCTCCAGCCTAACCACAGCTCACAGGAATTCACGTACACGACCACATTAGCCATAAAATAAGTCACAGCAGCAAAACATATTGAAAAACCTGTGTGGCAGCCCTACACCTAGATGAATAGTAGGGTATAACTATAAAATACATGTTGCTTTTCCCTTCAAATTGAATTACTTTGTTCTGGATGGAGGTTGGCTTTGTAATATTTAATCAAGCAAATGTCTGTTGTTATCTGTTACAAGCCTAAACTTCCCCTCTTCTCTCCAGATTGTTTTCATAAATAAACCAACAGAAGGATTTTGTCTGTTTATATATGAAAGCACAAAACTCTGCCACTTCTTTTGAAAGAGGTTATAATTGAATTCATTTAGTACCAATTTGTTGAAGAACACAGAATACTTTACAATCCCTCATCAATTAGAGTTTCCATATTTTAAATAAATATACGAAGCCAAGCCAGAAGATGAGTACCTTAGAGACAAGCCTCAAGCAATGGTCTAGTTTAGCTACCAGTAGCTACACAAGTCACAAAATTATTAAGAGCAGCAGTTTTTAGCCAGCTGGGGATACCATAATGTGCAGGGATTTTTCAAAAGCTGAAATTCAGGCATTTCAGTAACTCTAACAGAACTCTCAGATAAACTTATGCTTACATTTCAGTTCTACACATATTAAAAAAGTCCATATTTTTGTGTTATGTGTATTTCTGTCTTAACATTACTTTAAAGATAGGAAAACACTGAAAGAAGGGATTGACTCTAAGCCCACTCCATATATATAAAAATATATATGCATATATGTATATGGCCTGCCTATAATTGTCCCTGCCACTTACATATCTAATTTTTCACAAGTGTCATTTCTGTCTGGCCCTTCAGAAGGTTTTCATACCTGTGAGATTACTGTGCTAGCAGCTGACCCTTCCTCCCCTGGGACAATTTCATCCCTGAAGGTCAGAGACTTCATCTGAAGTATTTGTAATGAAAAGACATTTGAAGAATCAACATTTCTGGGAGCTCCAGACATGCTGCTCTCCAGATCACTTGCTGACAGCACGTATTAAAATCTTGAGTTACCTCTATCATGTCAGGCAATTGAGAGGCAAGGCAGGCTCAACAACCAGTGCAAGGAGACAGAAGCAGTTCTGAAAGCATTAGAAATCCAGGAAAACTCTCAGGAGATTCTGCCTATCAATCAACAAATAAACAAACAAACAAAAACCCACAAACACACACACAAACACACACACACAATAAAAAGCAAGCCACAAAGTTCTCAGACAGGTTTCAGGCTCACTAATACAAACATGTGAAAAATGCTAAGAATCTGCAATCCTGTCATCTATCAACAAACATGAGGGACAGAGCCAGGAGGGGGAAATAAGGGTGAATTTCATGAGACATAGTAATTTGGCAAGTGAAATATGACTTAAACTGTGATGAATACCTGTGTCTGCTTCTGTCCTCTTCCCTTCCTGCATTTAGTCACCAATCACAGTGTGAATGCTTATGCTTGTTTTTCTCTTGAGCCATCTTGTGAATAATTCCAGCACGGAAATACTTGTCTTGTTCCTTCTGCTCAAGACACCCACCTCTGTAATCCCTGCTCACAGGATTTACCAGGCATTTCTACCTAGACATATGTTGAAACTTCACTTCTTACAAGCAAGCTGGGGTTTGTCCAAGAACTTACATTACAAGAGAAGAGAACAAGATGCAAAACAAAGGCTCAGCACAGACCAGACCAAGTCACACAAATATCCCAAGAACACAAAGATGACAAACACCAGCTCTGACAGGTGACAGTATTTGACTGGCTGAGAGATCTGGGGCTGTTCAGCTCCAGTGGGTCCCTGGAGCCCCTTCCAGCTTCTAAAGGGGCTCCAGGAGAGCTGGAGAGGGACTTTGGATAAGGGTATGTAGGGACAGGACAAGGGGGAATGGCTTCCCACTGCCAGAGGGCAGGGCTAGATGGGATATTGGGAAGAAGGGTGGGCAGGCCCTGGCACAGGTTGGGCAGAGAAGCTGTGGCTGCCCCTGGATCCCTGGAAGTGTCCAAGGTCAGGGTGGACAGAGTTTGGAGCAACCTGGGCTAGTGGAAGGTGTCCCTGCCCATGGCAGGTGGTGGAATGAGATGAGCTGTAAGATCCCTTCCAACCCAAACCATTCTGTGGTTCTGTCATTTGCATCCTGCTACACTGCAGTTAATTGAGAAACTCAACAGAGCCCTTGCAGCAGGATTGCAGTGGCAGGGCACACTGCCCTCCAAGAAACCAACAGGGGATGAAAAAAAGACGTCAGCAGCATGGGAACATCAGGAGTGTACAATTTAACAGTGCTTTTAAGCCAGCTTAATGGCTAACTGCTGATAAAGAAGAGGCTGACAAAGGGTGTCGCTGCTTCTCCTTCCCCCCAGCAGCTCCAAATGTACCACCCTGCGGTGAATCAATCCAACAACAAAGGAACTAGGTCAAAAACTACGTCAATCAGCTTTGCTAAGTCAGATAAGTGCCAGTGCCAGTGCAAGGAAAATTATTTGGGAAACATGTTTATGAGGAGCTCTGGGTTGGTGGTTCAGTGGAAGCTGCAGTGGTTCCTGTACCCAAAAGACGTGACATAGGCGAGACACTGCTGCATTGTGAGATACAGTCCTTCCCCATGGAGTTATCTTTTCCAGTGCTTTTATCTTCCCTGTTGTTTCAAAGAAAACAGTTTATTCCTACTGGTTCAGATCACTTCCATCGGGGAGACCCCAATAATCCTACATATGACCAATAACTTCATACTATCCTCATACACGGCAGGAGAAAACAAGTCTGAAGCACAAAAGCCAATTGCTCAGCTCCACTGGACGCATGGCAATTCTCATACAAAATTTTCAAAAAATATCAGGTTCTTTTCTGTCTCATCATGGCAAGAAAGGCCACTGTTAGTTCCTCTCTAGCACACCCAGCTCACAGTGAACACATGCAGTGATATCCCGGGGATCTGAAGGGAAAACAGAAACCCCTCATCCTTGGACATGCCTTCGCCTCCTGGGTTTTACATACAGCTTTGATTGCAAATATCTCAGGGACCACATACTAGGTCCTCTTTCTGCAAGTCATTCCTCTATATCTCAAACACATGTAGGTCATCTGATAAACCCACTTTCACTGGGCTGCCAGCCCAGGAAGCAGCTCAAAGGTCATCATCTTCTCCTAGATGCTTTTGAAAACCCATAGGACCAAGTGCCAGTTTTTCATTCCTGAACTATTTCTGAAGTTCTGTTCACATGTTGAATAAATCTATTTGCTGTCAAGAGATAAGACGGGAATTTCCAACACATGGTTGGTGTGAAAGGGATTAGCCAGGAGAGACTGAGGACCTCAGCAAGCAGAGACACAATTTCCAGACAAGAGGAGGTCAGACAGTTTTAGAACAGAATGCAAACTATTTCAGGACCAGGTATGGTGTGCACAGGGGTGTGTGTGTGTCCACATCCAGAGCAAGATGGGGGAAGATGTTAACAGCTTCTCCCCAAGCCACCCAAAACACCCTCTGATGCTCTTACACCTTAAAGTAAGCTTCTGACATGTAATACAGAGTTTGAGACTCTCCAAGCAGTAGTGGGCTGACACCAACTGAAATGCAGTAGCTGTTCTGTTCGCTTGGTTAAATATTTAATTCCTATCTCCTCTGTCAGTCATTGTAGGAGGCATTTGTGAATGAACTGAGCAATCAAAAGAACTCGTAATTTTTTTTCTGTGTTTACAAGCAAGGTCAAGATTTTAAGGTGCCATCTGAACTAATAGTATAGGGTTTCATAGAGAGATGAGCCTTTCCTTCTTCTCTTCCCAAATAGGGGACTTCAGCATCACAACTCAACCTTTCTTCCCACTGTGTACCCCAAACTGGGGCTCCAGCTTCCTAGTCTATGTCTTCTATTCCCTTAAGACATGGCTTTGCCTCCCCAGCCTGGGATCCCATCCCTGGATCCTCAGAGCTTTCTCTCTCCTGAGTCCCTGCTCCTCCTCTGCCACATCAAGGCCTGAGCAGGTAACTGCTAATACTCATCATGGAACGCACTGGTTGACAGCAGTATAGAGACTTCACCTTCCCAGAGAGGTGTCTAAAATGGGAACAGAGCTGTAAATTTGGAAAATTGAGGCTTAGTTATGTTTACTCAGTAACTGGCACCTATGAAAATGCAGGATGAGCATTAGTACAGCTCCAAGAACAGTTCACCTCCACTGCCAAAGAGGATTTTTGGACAGATCTATAACATATATTCATAATTATTATTACTAATGCATATAAATTGCCTTTCAGACCTTCAAAGTGACTCAGTAAAAATAAATTAAACATTAGCATATTTCTTACAATTAGATTCTCATCACATTGCTAATCATAGTCTTTCCAGTGAATACTCTTAGTTGCATCCTTGTATTGAAAGAGAGACAGGACAAAAGGGATTTTGTGTTAGAACTGGGGAAGCCATACAAAATGTATAATTAAGTATTTCACAACTGCTCAGTACAAACAAAAGTAAAATCAAAATGATGGGTTCTTACTTTGAAGTGTTGTCAAAATATGACAGTATTTTAATTAAAGACTAAAAACTATCTGTGTGAAGAGAGAGTTGAAGGAAACAATGGTATAAGATATCAGGACTAAAACAGAAGTAAATATATAAGTTTGCAGTAAATCTTTGACTATAACATTATATAAAGTTTTAAAATAATTCAGCAATCTTATGTAGCTGCAGGAACTAGTCTAATATTCTCAAGTAATTTTTTCTTCCACAAAGATGTTTGACTGGGCCATTTCATATCACTTAATGAGAAATCCATCTTTGGACTTCGTAAGAATAAGTTCTCATGCAGTGCCAAAACCTTGCTGTGCATGACACATGGAAACAGCCTGCACACCACACGTGGTGAACACATCATTCCCCATGCACAGGTGAACAGCCAGCACCTGCACACTGAATCCACTGCTGCTCCCCATGGCAGGAGGTGTGTGCGACCAACAGTGCTGGACTCGTGCTATTCCAATCATCCCAGGGCCTGTGGACTGCCACGGCACACTTGACTGAGCAAGAGCAAAAGCAGATGGCAGAAATAAAGCCAGACAACAAAAAGTATTGGAAGCATAACTTATGTTGTGTGTAAATCAATAGTTCAAAGTTCAGGAAAAAGCCATTCTGTGAATCGCTACAGAGGTAAAAATGTTGACAGTGAATTTGGGCTGACATAAAATAATGCAGTGCTGTTGTCTTCCACATTTGGAATAGCTTAGGTATAGTCTGATATATTTTAAAAAGAAAATGCACGTCCTCACCTATGTGATTCACCAACAGCACAGAGCAGATGACAGAAAAAATGTCCTGCAAGTGTGAGTGCCAGAGGCAGCCAGAGGCAGCCAGAGGCAGGGGCTGTCTGTGTCCAGCACTGGCCACAGCTCTGGCAGCAATGCTGGCTGCACCCTCACTCATGTTTGGTGAAACCCCCCACTCACTGTGTAACATGTGCTGACCACTTACACTGGTCTTCAAAACATCAAGTGACAATAAATGATGACTTATTCTCCAACCACATGAGCAAAAAGGGTTAAGAGAGGGGCTACATGACTGGTGAGTCAGGCTGATTCATTTGCTCAACTTTACTGAGGGACAAAGTCAATGCTTTTCAATCTTCCACCTGAAGTTCCCTCTGCTTCCCACGGGGCAGCCTTTTACAAGACAAGCAATGCCACCTAAGCTGCTTTAATAGAGGAAAGGCATTTCAAACGGGGCCCTGCTTCTGTTCTCAGTTTTGCCAAAGGCTTGGATGCTGGAATATAGACTATATTAATAAAACCTATGGTGGCTCCAAGCTGGGACAGACTGTAAACACTTTGTAGTACAGGAACAGAATTCAAAAGCATAGATCAGGGAAGTGTTCTGAAATAAAAGAGACTGAATTCAATGTAGAACAAAACAAAGCAACCAAAACCCCCAAGCTCTCTCAAGAGAATAACCAATTTGGGGGAGGAAAACTAATGCCCGAATATACTAAGGACTAGACTGTGGATCTCAAAACATGGTGCAGTAATTATACCACTAACCAAAGGAATGCAACATGTTGAGAAAGACAATGCTCAGGGTCTGATGCACTAACAGAAAGGCTGCACTCCCTTTGCCTTGCTCTTCTAAGGGCCTCAAGAAGACACTTCAGAGCACCACACTGTCAAAACATTAGAAATCAACCACTGGGGGTGTGGAACTGGGTGATTTTTAAGGTCCTTTCCAACACACGCTATTCTAGGATTCTATGACAAACATAAGAAACCCAGGACACAGTTTCTCAGCCACAGTTCACAGGCTCCTTGCATGACACACATTTTTAAGGAGTAATCAAGACAGCCAAGTCTTCAAGCAATAATTTCAACCACAATGGAACACACTTCTGTAACAAGAGAATGGCTGGTAGCTGGAAACAGAAGAACACCTGGAAAACCCGATTTCTTGGGGTTGTATTTCTGTTTATTAACCAAAAAAGAGCATGACTAAACCCAGAGACAGAAACTCTGAGACTTTTAAGCCAGTGAATGCTCCTGATTCTTAAGACCCCTGGGTAATTTTTCCTTTTTACAGCTATTAAACAACTGTGCATGAGGATTGTGTTAAGCAAGCAGGGACCTTTATATGGTTTTAGTATAACAGGGGATTAAAGTCCATGTTTCTGCTCTGAATAACACAGGGCTTAAATATTTAGAACATGTTTCTTCTCAAGCCATTTCTACTCCCCACTTTTATCCCACCCGTTTGATATTTTTAGAAAGCACAAGTCTGAGAAAGAAAATCACGTTTTTTCTTCTGTACCAGTGTAGACACAGGAACTTTAGTATCCTACTTTGTGGAGGGAAATGGCTAAGAGAGACAGATGGCCCATTTTGTCAGAATCGCAAACAAAAGCTCAAGTCTTCTACCTGAGGAATATTCAGCATCTGAAAGTTAAAACATTTAAACTACAAGACTTCTGAAAAATGGATGTGAATTAGGAATTTTTTATAACATTAAACTTCAGTTAATGCTAACACAGAATTTATGAATATATAATAAGATGGAAAAATGAGGGTCAAGCTCAGGAAAAATCTTGTCTGACTGAAAAATGAGCAAACAGATACAGTTATACCAAGAGGGAGGGCTGATAGCGGGGTGATTAGACCTCTCAGTGTGTAATCACAGAATCCCAGAATGGTTTGTGTTGTAAGGAACCTTACAGCTCATTTCATTCCACCCCCTGCCAGAAGCAGGGACACCTCCCACCAGCCCAGGTTGCTCCAAGTCCTGTCCAACCTGCCCTTGGACACTCCCAGGAATGGGGCAGTCACAGCTTCTCTGCCCAACCTGTGCCAGGGCCTGCCCACCCTCATAGCCAGGAATTTCTTCCCAATATCCCATCTAGCCCTGCCCTCTGGCAGTGGGAAGCCATTCCCCCTTGTCCTGGCACTCCAGGCCCTTATCCAAAGTCCCTCTACAGATTTCCTGTCGTCCCTTCAGGCACTGCAAGGCCACAATGGGGTCCCCCCAAAGCTTCTCCTCTCCAGGCTGGACAATCCCAGCTGTGCC
>JAWWTY010000158.1:3978623-4002591 GCA_035222235.1 Margarornis squamiger | reverse complement strand
TGTGCTGCCCCCAGGGCTGGAGGCAGCTCTGCAGGTCTCAGGGGTCTCACCTGGGGGGGCAGAGGGGCACAATCCCCTCCTGCCCTGCTGCCCACGCTGTGTGACCAGCCCAGCTCACAGTTGGCTTTCTATACTGTTTTCAACCTATAGCCAGCAAATATTTCAACATTTTAACACTGTTTGTGTCTCATAGCATTGTTAGTGTTGAGTTTCTTACCCCACTACCTCTCTTCTGTATGATATCTTCTCAATGTCTAAGCAAAATGTCAGAATTTCTTGTTTCGAGTTCTTACCTTTAAAATTGTGTGGGATTTTTTTTGGAAACTCTGGAGATTCAGAGGGGACTGATAAAAGCCTGGATTACACCATATGAACAGAAAATCACTGCCATTCTTATGACAAATGGGAGAGAACCAGTCCATACTGCCAGCATGAAAGGACACCTAACCAGCCATGTAGGGTTTCCATGCTCCCTCTGTCTCACCCCTCACTTCTCAGAGGCATAGCCAGCTTTTCCTGCTGCTGATTGATGTGGTGTCACCAATTCAAATGGGTATTTCACTGCTACAAAGGGAATGTAAATGCAATACGGAATCAGAAGAGCTGAGGTTTAACTTGACACTTACTTTGTCTGTGCAAGTGGCCAGCTTGAAAGGAATAAAGCAAAGGAATATGCAGTCCTTTTTCTTACAGTGTCACAAGTTTTCTTATTATCTAATAGACAAAGAGGGCATTCTAGCAATTGTCCTAAAATGACAAAAGGTTTGGCAGTCTGTAATTTGCTGTGATTTTCACCCGTCCCAACGACACAGCCTCTTTTCTGTGAGAGGATGTTTCATAATTCCCTTTTTTTTCCCAGCAGAGAAGGCGGACTTAGTGACATTGGCACTGTAACATCTGCTTACTGGGCATTCCCAACAGCAACGTTCCTTCAGAGAGGAGCCTCCTGGGGCCCTTCACATGATTTCTTGCTTTGCCTTTGCCACTATTCTGCCTGGAAGATGGCAACTATCAAAGATTTTTCTTTATTCTGCCTGGAAGATGGCAACTATCAAAGATTTTTCTTTATGGCAACTTTAATAGGTTTTTTGGTGGGTTTTATGTGTGATACAGCTCCATCTACAGTGAAATGCAGCCCAAACTCCACTAAAAATCACTGAGGAGGATGGTATGTCTGAGCAGAAGGCTGCTGTCACAAAACAGAATGTATCAATTCTCTCAATACTGTTACACAAAATAGCAATAAGCATCTGGATCACTTAACTTTTGACTATTTATTAAACACATTAAGGTACACAGATAAAGATTCTGTTTTATGAGAGGGATTTGCATTTTGCTAACAGAACCAGCATTTCAGACCTGTACTGAAACACAAACAAAAACCAAACCCATAAACCCAGCAATAATATATGTGCTGAAATTTGTTCAGCACATCAGTCCTGGAAAAAGGGACTTCTCATGATAGCTTAGCTGAACTAAAAATTTACCTTCAAAAGACAAAATCATACAGGTGATAAATTGGCAATGAAGGGGGAAAAAAAAATCACAGAAGGAAAATTACAGATGATATAGTACAACAGAATTACAAACAAAATATTTTCCTTCAAGATGTCATCATTTTCCTTCTCATTTTAATGAGATAATAGTAAGCATATGAAGCATATGAATTCAGATAAATGTAAAGTAGGGACCAACAATTAAAATACAAAATCAGAAATTTTGGTAAAACATCCTATTTTCTTAAATAACTTTCTTATTAGTTTCTAATGTTGAATATCTGGAAAATAGTTTTCAACCAGACAATGATAGTGACAGCATTGCAATATCATACAATAATAAGTAAGAACATGCAGATTCCCTACTTTCTAAAATGACTATGAAAGGTTCAATACAGTAAAAAAGGGTCATATAATAATTCTATAGCAAAATAATCAATCAGCACACACAGCAGTAAAACCACAGACATATAACATGACTTCATACTTTAACAAACCAAACCAGATTGATTAAGAGGACTAAAGCCAAACTGGTTTGTAATTTATGGCTCTGGCATAGAGGGAAGAACTGAAATGCAGGAATATTCTTTCCACCCACATCCACCTTTGTCAAAGGGCTACAGAATTTGATTATTCCCCTGGAAAGCAGCTCTCGGAGATTGACTGCTGTGTGGCACAATCTCCCTAGTTACACCTCATGCTGGACAATATCCCATGTCCATTTCTCCTACCCAGCTCAGCACTTCTGTCTCTCCCCTCCGAACACATCCACAGCCACTTGAAGAGAAAAGGAGGATCCCTCACCTGGCCTCCCTGCACTCCGATCTCTGATTCAAAGGATGTTATCAGGAACAGCCCCTGCTCTCAGCTTGCTCGGCTCATGTCATATAAATGTGAGGGGTGGGGGGAGTCAGACAGAATAAGAGTCCCCAAAATACTGTCAATTGAAAACTGCAGCCAGAAAAATCATTCTCTTGCAAGTTTATGATGCCCTCTCAGAAAGGTTCCTGTGCCCTTTGTATGTGGCTTTGCTTTTTTAGCA
Organism: Margarornis squamiger; assembly: GCA_035222235.1. Lineage (NCBI taxonomy): Eukaryota > Metazoa > Chordata > Aves > Passeriformes > Furnariidae > Margarornis > Margarornis squamiger. The sequence goes on along the minus strand of JAWWTY010000158.1, from coordinate 4,000,053 downwards.
TATGCTTAAAGTCATTTCATGAAGAAACATAAAATTCCTGCAAATCTCCGTTACATTTTTTAATAGTTTTGGAAAATGCAATTTGATATTTATAATTACACAGACATAGCAAAAGTAATGGTAGATTCCCTTTCACTTTAGTTAATAGAAGTGCTGATATAATCATGTCATTAAGCAAGTCTGCTTCAGCAGCTCACATGGAAAAGGGATTACACTGCCATGACCTGTAAAACACTACAAAGCTCTAGGCTTGATCAAACTTTACTGAAAGTATTTGTGCTATTTTACAGCAGAGACCTGGATGATCCCAGAGTATCCTTTGATTAAAAAACCCCAAAATCTTGAAAAATTAGGCAAAAAAGAATTTCTGATTTTTAATACTTCGCATTAAACAACATTGCTGGAGGGCTAGAAGACAAAATGATGAGTTATTGGTAAAGATCTTTGCCTGGGACTCCCAGACATGTCAGAGGTTGTGTTCCATCATGCTTCTGGGTGCCCCTGGGACTACTGGTCTCCCTCTGTCCCTGTTACAGTTGTAGTATGAAACCAGGTCTCCCTTACACTTGAGAGGAAAATGGTGAGGATAAATACACTGAAGATTCTAATATTCATACATATACCACTAACTGAAGATATTAGTCTGCACAAGATGACTGTGGGCGGTTTGTATTTGTGAGCTGATTTTAGGTCACAGCACCTCTAAGTTACAAGCCCTCCCAAAGGTGCAGGACTACAGCAACTTGTTTTAGGAGCATAAGTCAGGGTGAAATGGCTCAGAAAACAACAAATCAACCAGCTGCCAGACACCTGCTGCCAAAAACCAGAGAGTGCAACCTTGTCTCAACGTGCACGGCAACACAGACGAATTAAATGTGTGCCCTCAAACTGTGTCCCATTACCCACCAGAGGTATTTCATCTCTCGGAAGAATTTTTGCCCGTTAGAGATAATGTTGCTGTATCCTGTTCACACCAATGCAAACACCTGAGAGCGAAAGGATCTGATGCGCTATACATTTGCAACACTCTCCAAGTATAATTTAGATTTCTTGGCTCATGGAATTGTATGCAGTTTTATTTTAGGAAAAAACATAAATAAAAAAAAAGGAAAAAATAAACATAGTTGTGTAGATTAGAGGGGGAAAAAAAATAAAAAAGACCTTTAGAAAAAGGAACCAGAGGCAAAAAAAGCTTCTGAAGTTCGTGTAGCTTCAGTCTAGACCAGATAACTTCCTTCGCCTTCGAAATTCAAATTACTTTGAAAAAGGTTAATTGTGATTCTTTCCAAACTCTCTGGGGTTTCGCTGTTGACGTCAACTGCAAGCTCCCAAGTCCTTCTCCTTCTCCACAAGCAATTACAAATTGCAATAATGTCTGCTCAGTCTTAGATCAGACATTATCTGTATTTTCATCTTTTTAATGGAACTCTCCAACAATATTAGTTTCATTACTAGTTCAAATATTGTGTTCCTCAGATCTAGACTACAACACAGTTTCAGAGCTGCCTTTCAGTCAGCTGAAAACTATTAAAAGAATTACTAACTCAATAAAGAAAAATAAACTAACTCCCAATATTTTTTTAAGCTCTTACATTTTAATACAAAATCAAATGCTGTTTACACACTTCTCAGTTGTTCTCCCACATTCACAAAAGAGCTTTCAGGAGATTTTTGTTTCTGCCATACTTTCATTTGGAGTTTTTCTTAGGTTCTCTGCGCCCAATACCACGAGCTGCCAAGGACTTATCCTGAGTCCTTTCACAGGGAGGTCCTTGCACGAGAATAAACCATGACCCTCTGGACAGCCTGTCATAAAAAACTCACCTGTTTAATCTGGCTTAGGCCAGTCTGTCACTTACAGGCCAGGCCCAGGCCCAGAGCTGTAGCTGCAGATCACCTTTAGCTTTCCAGCAAAAGATACACGCAGACACCCATTAGGAGATCAATGCATATATTTTTTCCTCTCTACTTACTACATGAATTGAAAGGTATTTAACACAGAATGTACTTTGCAATTAATTTTCTTCTTTTTCTGTGCTTTTTTTTTAATCCTCTGACTGTACTTAATAAAAACATCGCTTTTTAAGCTACCCTTTTGAGAACTATTCAGGTTCCCCCATGTGCCTTATGCAGGACTTTCACTGACCTTGTGATTTAAAAAATCTCTTTCTTTATTTAAAAAAAAAAAAAAAAAAAAAGAAAAAAAAAGGCTGCCTTTAAAAAGAAGGTATCTTATATCTTATGACAATGTCATAAAGGAATTAATAAGGAAGCTTATATAATTTATTTCATTAGGAAGCTTGAGAGAGGCTGAAATATTCATTTGTTTCAAATGGAAAATATAAAACTAGCTGTACACCAGAACAAACATCTTTGGAAGAAAAGCAGCAGTCTGCCTCTCAACTTCCTCTCATTCTCCCATCTGACGTTTTAAGTTCCTGGCAGATGTCATCTTTATGAAGTCTCCAGGCCTTTACACTCACTTAGTCCTGTACTAGCAGCCCTGTGACAAAATGTTCCCCATGCAGCCATTCTGAGCTCGCCTCCAGGTCCACTGGAAGTGCTTAGAATAGCTCAAGAAACAACCAGAAAAATTGGCCACAGGCAGTTAAATTACCCAACTTTCTGACCCAGCCTTTGCTCTCAAGCTATGACCCTATAACACCATGGAGACACAGAGCTCAAGGGCTCCCTGTACTTCACCAGCACTGAAAGAATAAGCTGGAATAAGCTGGCACCACTGACACTGAAAAATAATTCTTCTGGACCTCAACACCCTGGATGGACGCGGGAACAACTTCAACTTGGCCGTTGGTACTTTGGCATCTCACATTCAAAGGGCAATGATCGTGACTGAAAACTGAAGATGTACGATGTGGAAGCCTGAAAGGCAGAAGCATCGTGAGCCCAGGAACTTCTGGCATGGTTTCTCCCAACAGAACAGCTCACTTGGGACACAGTGACCTCTTGGAAGAAGGATTTTTATCATCACAGCTGCTGCCCAACAGACTCACTGCTCCAGGGGGCCTCTGGAGGATTCCACTCAACAGAAGCTACAGGAAGATCAAGGCTCAGCTCACAGTAAATCTCAGCAGACGGAAGTTCATGTGATTTTTTAAAGTTCCTAGCATTCAGTTTCCAGGTTCTGTATCTTCCTACACTTCATTGTTTAATTAAAATATATTAGCGAACTTAAAAAAAATAATTCTATCTTGTGGACATACTTTTGGAGTATTCAGGTCACTGTAGTATTTTCTTTCAATTGCAAGTTCTTTGTTTCCTAGAAATAAAACAGTAAGTGACAGGCCTACACAGTATGAAGGCAGCAGTCACATCTCAGAGCAAAGAGGCACAGGGCCTGGCAAGAAACATTAAATGTAAGCACTCAGTCTCTGCATTAGCCCACAAAGCTCAGCTACAGGTATAACAGGCATGAATTTTAAGAGATTAACCATACATTATTTATGTTCATTATTTTTCTGGATGTTTTTTACTAGTTTCTGTATGATGATGTACAAGGTATATGACTTAGGCACCTAAAGCAAACCAGATCCAGGTAAGTACACAAATGTAACCCTTAGTAATGTAGCCCTCATACAAACCAGCCATTTCATTCTCACATGTGCCTGTGTGACTACTGCAGAGGAATAAAACTGCATCTGTTCACAGCAGTACTGAGGCAGAAGGTGGTTTCCCAAATTTCCTCAGCATCCTGTTGCATGCATGTCCACTATTTTACACCTGTCGGGTGTTAATTTGACACCTATGTAACTCGTATTGGTTATTTCATATCTGCTTCATGCCATCAACTTCAACAAATAATATAATCTAATTCCATTTGATTTAAAATTAGCTTTTTAATACTTCCCTTGCTCTTACATATTTCTGAAGTACTATAGCAATATCTTCCTTTCTAATTTGTTCTGTGGATCTTTAAACTGCAGGACAATCCTTTCCCTGTATTGCCACCTTCTTCATGCAGAGAATTTCCACCACTGTGATTGTAAATACGAGTATGTTTATGTTATGTATAATTAATTGTATCTCTCAAGTAGAAAAATCTAAGAGAAGTATATTGGTAACAGAGGTAAAGCAGGACCATGTCAGGGTCAGAGACTCTGGAACTGTGGGGAGAAGAGGATGGTAGCCAGGGAAATGGCATTGGTCAGGAAGGAAAAAAGGAAATATGAAGTCTATATTGCATCATGTTATTCTGAATGCAACTAACAGCAACTCCTGGCTGTATTTCAAGCCTTCTTTAGCAATCAGAAAATTGTTAATTCTCGTTCTCTTCCATACAGACACAAGGAGCCTAATTTTCAGTGAGAGGTTAACAATAAATAATTTAAAACTTTGTCAAGAATGAATGGGTTTAGACTGCCTGTGTAGTCAGTTTGCCAACTTGAGAAGCAGGAACAAAGCACTGGCAAGCATGAGAAATCCTGTGGCTGCTGCAAGGAATCAGAGAAAGAGCAAAAGCAGCCTATAATGATCTAAAACCATGGGTACCTGAAATAGCCTCAGATCAGCCCATCAAATCCATTTATTCTGCACAGAAATGCAACACAAGGCTGGGCTTGCTGGCTCACTTTGCAAGGCTGTGAGGTTTCAGGGTGCAAGCTGGAATCTCAGAATCTGAAGTGAGGGTAAAACACACTGGCAAGGTGCCTTTCCTATTTTATAGGGAAAAAATAAATTCTCAAAGCTAAATACTGCTGAACATCTGCTCCTCCCAACAACATTAGTAGAGGCTCTTTCTCAAGATCTGACATCAAACACATGAACCCCTGGCAATCCTGGCCCATTTTGTACCTGCTCTGAAAGGCACTTTTGCTGGGCTGCTCCAAGCTGGGCTCAGAAGAAGAACCATCTCAAATACCAATCTTCCCTCATATCAAATTCCAGACTACAGCCACACTTGATTGAAATGCCAAGGATTTAGTCTCTTCTATCTCTCAAGGCTTTTCATGCAATTGTCTTGAGAGCTGGTGCCTTCTGCCAAGTGATTCATGTTTTGTATTGGAAGTGATTTAATCTCTTCATAATAATTTATGGTTTATATATACAGGGCATCCACCGACTGACTGGCACTTCTAGTGTCCCAGGAAGCATCTTTTTAAAGATAGATTCAAATACTCAAAATCAACATCTTAGTGGAAATGTAGAGAAAGATTAGTCATGTCATCTACTCATATATTCCATTTAATTAAAAAACTTGGGATTTTATTGGAAGACCTCAACATCTTCTTTATTGAGAAAGACAACTAGGATGGTTGCATTCTTATTTATTATTAGAAATATCCTGCTACATTTTTCATATCTCTTCATCCTAAACTATGCTTCTCTGAGATAATACATGTACAAGGATTTAAAATTATTTTAAACACATACACACATCCCATTTTTTTTCTATTTAAATACCAAATAATTCTCAATTTGATATTTCCTAAAGCAGAAGTTTTCTATCTTTTCACAGTCTCTGGACATCATTTTCCCTTCTCCTTCATCTTCTAGTACTGCTTCCATCAATTTTAAGATCAATTGCAAGATGTTTTTGTGGGACGTGCAGAATCTGAATTTTTGGGGGTCTGAAAAATGGCAATATCCAAGACAGTGAAATTGGTCACCTGGTATGACGTTAAGCCCAGGCTTGTATTCCTTACAACCAGTCTTAATCAAAGGCAATAACTTTCCACTATTACCAGCAAATTGAAGAGGGGGACCTGATGTTGATAAATCACTGCTTAGTTTAAAAGTTAATTGAGAAGAACTTTAATGAGGGAAGAGGGAACAATCTATCTGCCTTCCAAGCCAGTCAGCCTCAAAGTACCAGAACAGTGAGATGGTATGGTGCTTTGTATTGTTAGTTATCCTGGCCATAACAACACCACTCCATTCCTCACTGCTCTGTACAAAATGCCAGGAAGCTGGTAAACCCTGGCAGAACAGAAAAGGCCTCTCTGGATAATGCAACAACTCCTAGTTGTTTCTTGTCTAGCATAGCTCCAAGATTTTGAAACAATATTTAGAGGACAATCTCTGTAACTTCATCCAAGAGGACAAATTCTGAAGCAAGTATCTATGTATCACTGCACTGGTGTAAAACAGAATGTGCATTTGCATATTAGATCTAATTCAGTGGTGGCAGTGGCTCAGCAGACCACTGCAACGTCTGACATTATTTAAACCATGAATCATTCAAAGATCCTGACAAAAAGAAAGGACTCAAGTAAGAATAAGGGAAGAGAGCTACTCTTGGGAGAGGAATAAGTCACAGTGCAAATACAGGGACAAGAGCAACTGGCCAGGCAGCAATTGTGTAGAAAATAATCTAAACCATCCCAAACCGAATATAACTCAGCCTGCTGCAGCACTGGGAGGGCCTTTGTGAGTGACTCATGCTTTCTGATTTTGCAGGAGGATGTTCAAACACTGCATCACAGCATCTCAGCTGGGAGATGTAATTACCAGCAAAGGGACTGTGCCTTCCCAAACTGCCTTTCGCAGCTCCTGAATATTTAAGACCTGCTGCTGTTTCAGTGCAAAGACGAGGGGGAAAAAAGAGCAGCGATGTTAAGCTCACCTATTTGCTTTTGGCCCACTTCAGATCAAATCATTCACAAGGTGAGACATGATCAAGCAATTTTCTAAAAGCTTCCTGACTCCAACTGCTCAGCTGTTTTTGTAGGCAGCTCCACTGCAGAGTCAAATATGGAACTTGAGATTTGGAATTCACCACTCTGACTTTGCCTTTAAGTGGCGTCAGAGTTTTCGTACAGACTGTAACTGCTCAGAAATGGGCAGGTTCAGCAATCTCTGCCTGGGAAGATTTCAAACCTGGTCTGTCCCCCTTTTCAAAGCTGTATGACATCAGGCATGACAATTCAATGCAATCCAACTGCTGGGCCAGGCCACACACCCTTAAATGTATTTCAGTATGTGCTACAACTGGTTTGAAGTTGTACTAAATATTTTTCTAGACTTTTTCAAACTGCCTTCCTTTGTTGATACATTTCTACTTGCTATCACTGGTCTTAAAAAGGATAAAGACCTAGAAATAGTACTTTGAGATTTACTGTAAACTTCAGGAGGAGGTTCCTGAACTGAATACTATAGTTCTGTCCCTAAAGCAGTTTCATCCCAATCAATTATGAAGAACTAAAAATTTCTATGATTCCATAAGCTAGCACGGAGATTCTGTGCACTAGCTATAAGAGATTTCTCTGCGAGAGCTTCACCATGAAGATTAGCCATTCCTAGATGACCTGGATGACAAGTTCATAGGTATAGTTCATAGCTATGACATCAGTACATTTGTAGTTAGGGCTACAACAGATGTCATATTCCCATTTTGATTCCCTGTGATGCAAATAAGGAATCAATACTGTTCCAGTACCTGGCATCCACAGATCCACACACACACACCCCACAGCAAACTCTGTATAAGCCTCTGCACAGCTGAACATCCAGGCTTTGGCTCTGCAAATTGCTTAGGCTCCAATCTGGGATGCCAAGAGGCCTCAAATGCCTCCTTGTTTGCCTAGATATGGCTAATCACAACTAATAACTTCACTGAAGTGATTAAACAGAGATGTTAAAATGAATATTTACATTTACTGTTAGAATTTCCAGATTTGGCCTTTTTAAAACTGCATTTACAGCACATACCATAATAAACAGAGAACTGGATATATCACACTGGGGATGTAGCACATGTAGCTTTATATACTCTCACCCGTTATTCTGGGGATCCAGAATAACCCTTCTTCTAAAGGTATCAAGAGTGAAACAAAACTATTTGCACAGGCAGAAGACATAAAATAGACATAATATACAGAACTAAAGAAACAGCAAAATAGGTGTGTCAGAATACTTCAGCTTGAGCAAAAGCTCCATTCTCCATCTGCCTTGTACTAATACAAACTGCCATTTGCAGCACCATGGACAGGCAGCAAAACATTCTGAGTGGGGCTAACACTGAAAGGGTTCTAATGCAAAGAGAGGTTGTGGTATGTCAGAATGGCACATAATTTCTGTAATCACAAAATACTCAATTTGAAGCATAAGGTAAAATCTTTAACTTGGACCTGTCCCAACATCATTTGTGGGAAACTTCCAGTTACGGATTCTGAATTTGTATCTTTTCATAATGTGGGGTTTTTTTCTTACCATTTGTATTTTCTTGGTTAGCTTTAATTAACTTCATTTTATGCTCATAAACTTGTAGAGGATTTGCTCTAAGCTCTTACATCTCTAACCTATATTAAGATATTTTAAGCTTTAAACCTCTAGTACATTTAATGGATTTAAGCAATGTAAGGAAGAAAAAGTGTTGGCAAAATGCATCCAAGCTGAAGATTTTTGCATGAACTTTCTATTTGACACAACTCAAAATTTATTCTAGGATGGCCTAAAAACTCCTGAATGTGCCCAATAACAACAAAAATGTACTTTATTTCCCATGAAATAAAATGTGGCAAGCTGGGAAAGAAAAAGATGGGGAGCACAGGGGATGGAACAGAAAGAGCTAATGCAAACTGAAGCATAAAAAGACTGCAGTAAACAGTAACTAAAAGAGCTTCAGGGAAGCAGCTTTGTAAGTCCATTAATTTAAGAGGCTGGGCTTTCAAAACATGCTTGGAAAAATGGAATATTATAAAGAAAACAAATTTATAATGAAAGGTAATAGTTATGGGCGAGTGTTTGAAAATAAGTACAGTCATTTACAAAAAGAGATGCTTCTTGTGGTACATGGTAGACCTGACTTTAAAAGTGCCTATCTGTATTATTCATATTTCAAAATATTTGTTTTATCTACAGTGACAGAGCAGTTCTCTTCCATTTGCTGTCTAATACACAGAGCACTAATAGCATACCCCTAAGCAGTATCTCCTCCCTCCTACCAGAACATGACAGGAATAATTCCTGCTGATAATTTTCCCTTTTAATCTGGTCATCCAGGGGGACAGAAAATATGGTCCCTACTATTTCTCCTTTCTGCTTATCTCCTCATTTTTACCCACAGAGATCTTCAGCTGGATGGAGAAATCTGACTGGTTTTGGTACCAGCAAAATCAATGGCATGACAGACATAACTTTTTTCTGCCCCACATGGGATAGGAAGAGAATCTGTACCTTGAAGATCAACTAAATGCAGATTTTGGAGTCCCATTCACCCTTCAGGCAATAGTTCAAGCTCTTTCCCTCCACTGCTCTCCCTTGCAAGCACACTAAGGCTTGACTCTCTTTCTCTCACTTGGACAATGAACATAGGTGAAGGAACATAAGCAGTGCAGAAAAGGAATGTGATCTTCTCCATTCCTGCTCCCTGAGGCAACCACAGAAACAATTCCTGCCTTCCATCCATGCATCCACCATTTAGAAAGGAGCTGTCAGCTGGGGTTATGCTCAGCCATCTGAAGCACCGTGAATCAGTAGGACTCAATGACCTCAAAGGTCCGTTCCAACCCAAATAGTTCTAGGAAAAAAATGTGCACAAGACATCCTCCTGACTTTAGTTTTCAGTACTTATCAGGACCATGGTCATAAAATTGCTATGTTATATAAATTGCTATGTCTGACTTGAAGTGTCACTTTTTTAACAAGAGATTTACACAAGGGTTATCTTATTCTTCTAATATTTCTAGGAGATGTGTGATTTACACACTTGTGAACTGTCTAACTTCCACAAGTGTCATTGCTGTAAATGTGTGCAAACCACACACTCTGTGTGACTGAGTGGTCTGGTCAGTGCTGGCACACAGAAATATTGCCAGGAACACACCAGGCGCTGTGACAGATACGTAGACTGTTTTTTGAGAAATGTTGCCTATTACAGCAATTAATTTGAACAAATACTTCAGTGGTTCAAAGACCACTTTCTGAGAGGAGACTTCTTCCATTAACATGGCAGTGAGTGGGATGAAATCTCTGTATAAAATAAAATGCAGAACTGAAATGAATTAGTAGAGGATACACACAGTAGTCTGTTTCTAAATCCTGTGATTCTGTGGTCTCAGATTCATGTTCAAAGACATGTTAGGATCCCAGTTTTAAGAAAAGTCAAAATCACTTGATAATAATCTGATACTCTCAGGAATCAGCTGGAATCTAAACAGATAGGAAATGCTGCCCCACCGTTTTCTGCTGATGCTGTTACAGCTCCCAGCTCCCAGCGATACCACATGACGTCTGTAAGAAGAAGAAAGGCACTGTTCAGAAAACACTCCAAGACATTCATTTGCAGTTCCTCAGACAGGAGGCAGGTGCTCCAGACTCTGCTCTTGAAGTGAGCAGGTGCATGTCAGAGCAAGGTGAGTGCTCACCACTGGGAGCACATAACTCACGCTGGGACTGCTGCTGAAAGGACCAGCTTTAACTTTCACTCACATCTCTGGCTGGGTCTTTATTGTGCAGAGTAGAAGGGAGCATAATGAATCCCCACGTTTATGGCCTGCCAGCCCAAATTTTGTTTCTCACAGTGACTTTAAACTACTTCAGTATTCCCCTCCTTTCTTTTGAAAAGAGGTAGAGACAATGTCATTCTGGTTCTGTTTCGAGGAGATTTTTGAATGGGTCCTGAAAGCTTGGCAATGTGAAAGCAATATAATTCACCCTCTGGATATACAATTAGAGCTTTCAATCAGAAAGATTTGAAAGCTGTAATATTGTTTCTGTATTCTCATTTTAAGACCTCATTTAGCAGACCTATATAGTTTTGCTCTGAGGGACCTCTGGGCTGAGTCAGCAAGCAAAGAAAAGCTTTGTCACTGGCCTTCTATGCTGCCAGTGAAAGTTCCTAAATCTGGAAATATAAGCCTGTTGTAAGCACATATGATTTCCTGTGCCGAGTATACTTACCAGGGATACTGCTAAAAAGACACAGCAAGGAGAACCAAAGGGAAATTGGAGATAGAAATTGGAGATAGATTTTTCTGAGTCATCCACAGCCTCATCAAAGTATTCCTTTTCCCCAGTGACTTGATTATGATTAAAGTTCGGACCAGATTATCTTTAGGGTCCCTTCCAACATGGACTGTTCTCTGTTTCTGTGACCTGGAGATACTCAATACATGGCTGGGTGCTCTGGTGCACTGGGAAAAAAGAAGGTCATTATTGCTCTGAGATTGTTGCTCACCTACAGGCCCTCACCTGCACAGCAAACAAAGTTTGCCTTAAACTCTTCCAAGACACTTCAGGCAGCCTGTCACCCCTCTCAGCAGTAATGCTACAGTTTTGCTTTCAAAAGTATCTGCAGGGGCATCTAAAATCAAATATCCAGCCAAAATAAAGAAAATAGGTGTAAAATTACAACATTTGCATTGCAACCTGGATATTTTAATAGTCCTTTTTTATCCATAAGAGGTACTCTTGCCAATTCCTCACAGCTCAAAAATCCTAGGCACCTGGTGCAGTATTTATTTAACATATCTGTTTTGATCTGCTTCTACATAGGACCAACAGCCTTTCCTGACATCTCTGTAGTTGGCATCTTCAAATCCACATGGCATAGAGCTCTGTGCCACCCAACAATACCTGTGTTACCTCATTCACATGGTACCTGTGGGACCAGATGCCTCAGGCACTGCTGTCGGTGACTGGCACACGGTGCCTTTTGTGTCTGCAGAACCACAGAAAGCCATTGCTGCTGCAAGAGAGGCAGTTTGTGCAAGCAGACCTGTCCTGCAGCTTTGCACACAGGTCAGGCTGTGTGAGGCCCTGTAGCTCCTCCTGCTCTCCTCCCATGTCAGCATCCTGTTTCCAGGACTCCAGTTACCAAAGGCCCTCAAAAAAGCCAGGTGACTCACACTGTACCTCTGCTGGAGAAGTCTCTCTGTTCTTAGGATGGGAGTCTTCTCACATATATAGAATCGTAGAATATCCTGAGTTGGAAAGGACCCCACAAGGATTATCAAGTCTCGCTCTTGGACCTTCCCAGGACACTCCAACAATTCCACCTGAGAGTGTTGTCCAAACCCTCCTGGAGCTCTGGCAGCCTTGGGGCCATGCCCACTGCCCTGGGGAGCCTGGTCAGTGCCCACCACTCTCTGGGGGAAGAGCCTTTCCTAATATCCAGCCTGACTCTCCCTGGTCACAGCTTCATGCTGTTCCCTTGGGTCTTGTTGCTGGTCACAGAGAGAATAAATTGGTGCCCAATTAGCTATCCCTTGTTATACTGAACACAGATTAATATGAGCAAATATCACCAGTCAAAACTAGAGCTGTGGCACTGCAGATGAGTTAAGAGCATCACTGCAGTGTTCAGTGCAATATACCATGCACAGGCTCCTCTAAGATGCTCAAATGCTGGCTTGTTCCAATGCCTCTGCACTGCTGTGGTGATCTGTGATGACAAGCTCTGCCTGTATATATAGAAGATATTTATAAATATCAGGAGTGGCTGAGCAGACACACCCAAACTCTAGTTTTGACTGGTGATATTTGCTCATATTACTCTGTGTTCACTATAACAAGGGATAGGTAATGATATTAGGCACATCCTTCAGATGGCCCTGGAACTCAAGGCATTCCCTCCTGGTATTAACAACCAGTTTGACATTGAAAAAAGAACCAGGAAACTTTACCAGTTTGTTTCCTGTCCTCTGGAGGCAAACAGAAGGAAAAATAATTTTAAACTTCTGTGTCTAGAGGACAAGTCAAGAGGAAAAAAATGTAGCCAAGGAACAAATTCAGTTTTCTGCAGATGTCACTGGAAATACTGTGCTATTAGAGAAGCTGACAACCTATTGAGACCAGAGCTTGCTGATACCACTGGAGAAGAAAGGTATGTAACAGAAATAGCAGAGGTCCACAGAAGGGTAACAAAATCCCCAAAGATATTTAGAGCCCTTCCACGTGTGGGCACCTGTTTAATTTTGAAATTTTTAATTTCAACAGTGAGTTGGTAAAATTGAATAGCCATTCTTATCCTTCAAAGAAAAGCACTAGTGTGACTGATGAAATCAAGATGTAACATCACATTCAGCTGATTAAAAAAACAACTTCTTTATGGAGTGCACAATTCCATTGTGGAATTCTATGCCACAAGTTATAAATGAGATTTAAAACACAGCAGAACTTTAAAACGCTAAGATGTTTTATTATTCTATTCTAAATAAAAATAACCGTGAAGGACATTCAAAAATAAATCAATGAGGCATCTAAGCTAAGAAAAATTTCAGCAAAACTCATATAATTGCATAACTCAAACGTTATTTATTTATTTTAATATATTTGAAACATCCGACACTTGCCTACTGGCACAGAGAGGATCCTTGACTACACTGACTGATACTGATGCAGTTACTATGCATTTAAACTTTCTTTTTACTATTTTACATGAGTCACAGCAACTCCTTAAACTTTTCTTTCTAGATACAGAGCTGACATGCACTGGCCCAAAAAGTTTAAAAAGACAGAGAAATGGCAAAACATCTAAAAAACCACAGAAATTCTCTGCCCTCAAGAAAGAGTTATGCAGTGCAGCCATGCTTTGGAACTAGTAAAAATCCATGCTGAGAGTAGATTTTCCTTGACACACAAAATAACCGATTTCATTTTTGTAAACCACAGTCACAAAGTGACCAGATTCAGTGAACAAACATGGAGTAAAATGGTCCCTGTCCAAGGGGCTGGGACAACACCACACCCAGTGACACACAGACAGCACCTGGCTGGACAGAAACAATTGCCTTCCTGTGAAACGCTGGCTGCTTTCACCCTTGCAAGCTTAATTAACCCGTGTGCTGGCACTCTCTGTTTTGGAGAAACATTTGAAGTACATATTCTTGCAAAAATAGATTACCAGAAGTCACGTTCAGAAAGTAGTGAGGTTGCTTCCAAAAACCAAATGTATAAATCTTAATGTGGGACTAACACAAATTTTAGCTTTTATTTTATCATCCTTTTGGTGTGTGCAGAGCAGGTGAAAAGCCTCCAGCCGGGCTGCACATTTCTCCCCACAGACTTGCAGGGCACATTGGGCTAGAAAGTCCCCTCTGGAGTGCTCAGATGAAAATTCACAGCTGTCCAAGCATTTGCTCATTGGGGAGAACTTTAAACATGAAAATTGCAACTGTCCAGGCAATCTTCATTTGTCAATGTTCTTCTCTTCAGAAATCAAATAATCCCAGTGTCTTACAGGAGTAAGTAGCAAATAATTAATGTACTTGCTTACTAAAGACCTCAACTTTTAAAGACTACCACCCTTTACAGAAAGGGAGAACAGCTACTGCCATATTCCCTGTGCACACTGCCAGCTGTCAAGTGTTAGCTATGGGCTAACATGGCTTTCAAAACTTTATTACCCAGTGCTGCTAATTATCCCTAATGGACCTAGGCAATATAAAGTTCTTTGATTGTTTTTATTTGGACATTACTTTTCTTGAACAGATTTTGAGCCGTGGGCAATACTGTTGCTGTATCCTTCTGCTGAGTTCCCCCTGGTCCAGTTCTGTTAGCAAAGCAATGCAAAGCAAACCCACGAGGATCACTGGCTGGACCATTTCATACAGCAAAACACAATCTGCATTTCCTAACAAGAAGTGTGTCCAATTACCTCTAGGTTGTCTGTATCTCTGTCTGCCACCAAATAGTTTTACTCTGCTCAGCTCGCCTTTAGGAAATAATTTATAGAGAGCTGTTCACTGAGATTTTGTTGCCAGACATCAGCATTTATTTCCTCCAGCATTTACTAATAGTTATTTGACTCCATCTGGTCTTTGTTTTGTTCTTTCTTCTGCCTCTTTCAACACCCTGGCTTTGATGGCATGCTGTAAAGCTTCCATTACAAAACTAGGAATAGAGAACAGGATGGCCAGACTCCTCACAGGTGGCTGCACACAGAGCACGAGAGCAGCCCCTTCCAGTAAGGCTCCTGTGTAAGGACTTACCCTCCTGGGACCAGCAAGCACTGCAGAAATGTCCACGTACGTCTGAACATGGTGAACACAAACATTGCTACTCTGCTTTTTCGCCTGATCCTGACTCTTCTCTCTGTTCCTTCTCTTCCCTCCCCACACAAGTTCCTCAGAAGTAATATCTCACCTGCCAGCAAGGGACCTGATCCTTGAGCCAACAATGTCACATATTCCAAAAGGGAATTATCATAGAATCATGGACAGGCCTGGGTTGGAAAGGACCTTAAAGATCATCTCCACCCCCTGCCACAGGCAGGGACACCTTCCACTAGACCAGGTTGCTCCAAGCCACATCCAGCCTGGCCTTGGACACTTCCTTACTGCATGAAAAAGAAGGGCCAGGTTATGAGAGGTGATGAAGTTCAATAGAAACAGAAGTAATGCAAAATGAATTAATGTTTTAAAACTTAGAAAAAGAATGATTTCCTGAATAGAAATCATAAAGTCACTATTATGGTTCTGATCCCTTTACCTCAAAGGAGTACAGCAGAGTCAGAAAAAGCATGGAAAGGGTGACTAGAATGATCAGAGATAAGAAACTGTTTTTGGCCATGGTATGACTAGATTACCACCCTTCTGCCAGGAAACAAGGCACCAAAGTGGAAAGTGATAGAGGGCTCTAAAATCACGTTGGGCACCGCAAATAATGGTCACTTATCACTGTCTCTTCTTTCTCGTGATTTGGAGGATATTAAGAGTACGACAGCAGATGTCATTCTTGATTATGTTGTCTGAAAAACTCCAGCAGGATGAGTTAGTGAATGGCAGATCATCACTGAATCTCCAATTTTAAACCAACGAGATCAGTACAATTAACTCCTGTATCCCTTGATGGAAATTGTCCCACAGAACACAGTAATCCTTAAATACAGCCATTCCTCACCGCTGGTGTCACCTGTCAAAAACCAGACAAAGGCACCTGCTTCTAATAGGCATTTAACCCAATGAGAAAGAAAATAAGCAGAAGATTCAAATAAATTAAATTCCTGGGAATTTACCTTTCTTCTTAAGACTGCAATCCAAATTTTTAAATTCTTCAATCTGAACAGCTTGATGGTAGACCACATGTCTCCAACATCGTAATCAAAATTGTTCCAAAGTTCAACTCTCAAATAATTCTCAGGTACAAGCACTGAAATCCTTGCCAATTGCAGAAGGAGCAGAAAGATGGCAACACAGCAATACTCAGGTACTTTAACCATCTGGTGTACAGCCAGTCTTTGTCATCAGATTTCCTCACAGAAACCAGGCTGTTCTCAGCACCTCAACCTCCAAAGGACTTCTCATTGACTATTTCATCTGACCTGCCAGGATGTAACTACACTGAAGGGCCAGAAGAAAAAAATAATTAAATATTCTTTCATTGAAGTACTAATCTGTTGAAACTAAAGCTTCCTGCAGACTTGTGTTATTTGGGATATGCAGTTTGCTCCAAAAGAAGAGAAAGCTACAGGAAAATTTCTGAAAAAGCCACAATACCTGCCACAGAAGCAACTCTATTCCAAAAACAGAGCACTCAACCTGAACTTCATGTATGGGCCTGACAGATCAAACTCACTATCATTTGTTGTCCAGGCCTGGATGCAGTGAGGAAAACCATGAGCACAACAGGTTATGTCACTTCAAATGGCAAACTGAAGCCTTTGAACATGGAAAAAGTCCTCTGCGGTGCAGAAGGTGAAGGAAAATTAATGATCTCTGCTGGAGGTCTCCAATCTCTTCCCATGTACTTTAAGACCAGCTTAGAAACAGTTTCACTGCAGCTTAAGCTTTAAAGGTTGACTTCTCCCATCACCTCAGCTCAGAGCTTGGAGTGCTTTTGCTTGGCTTTGAGCTGGGTGAAGGAATGTCGTTTCAAATTCTTAACACCTAAAGTGCCCAATTATCAGATTAAATGCAAAATATAAACAGCAGCACTCTGTTGTATGCTGGCCTGACTTACACTTCGTGAAAATTCAGAGAGGCAGAAATCAAAAGAATGTGCAGGGATATATTAGGAAAGAAAGAACACAGACGAAGTTATTTGTGATCCCCATTTCCTGTACTTAGCATCTTAAATCAGTAACTGGACTTTTAACCTCAAAATCATGATGTGAGGAAGGGTAACAGCTATTTGAAGGGACTGCTTCCAAAGACATAAAAGTTATAATGAAGGTTATACAGATAAAGTGAAACTTTTAAGGAGAATAAAGTAAGTAATGGAGAATAATTTAATAGAGATGGACAACTTCACTACAACTACACCAGCTTACTGCTAATGAACAACTCCAGCACTGACTAAGGACCCAGCTAAAGCTAACTTAAGTGAAAGTACTAATTCACTTTGGGGGGTGGGGGGAACCCAAAGCCCCCCCTAAATTCAATATACTGTTTCTCACATGACAGAGGTCTCCCGGATTAAATTCTAAAGCACACATTTCCCACATGGTAACTTGCAGTAGGCAAAGCTCATGGCCTAAGACTTTTAAGATGGACATTCAGCAAAGCTTTACAAATGGCATTTGGTATCCAAGACAGGGAACCCAGTTTTGAGTGTTCTGGCCATCTGAAGTTGCAGGCAAGATAAAAATTGAAAAGTCAAGCCCACTCCCTGAAATGTCTTAAACCAGCTGTGCAACAGGCAGATAATACTGGGCTTGTGCCTTAGGAGAGCTCCCAAAATTCATTATGCCATAAGGAATTATCTTCTGTTGGCACAGTAACAAACAAATAATAAGTGGTGTTGTTATCCAGGAGTTTTGGGAGGATGTTGATGACCAGGGGTGGAAAGGTATGAAGGATATTACACCAGGCTCTTCAGTACTGCACTTCTACTCACCAGCCAGTCCTGTGTCCCTAAAGAGAAGGTGTGCTCTTGCTCCTGGGGACTGGGCAATGCAGGACTCAGCAACTACTCACTCTGTGAGCTGAGCAGAGTCAGCTCCCATTGATCTCTTCCTCCCAAACTCCCCCCTCTCACCCTCACCCCCAGCTCTTTTTATCAGGACTCTCTCTCCAATCTTCTTAAGATGTACCCAGGCTCTTACATCACAAGAGAGAGACCTTAAATCTTAAGGACAAACTTCTTATTTCTCTACCTTGCCTCAGGTGGTCAGTTCAGAGCAAGTCCTGTTGCTTTCCTTAGTTTTTTGAGCCTCCTGCATTTCCTGATAGATGTGTAACCATCACAGACTGGTGCATAAACATCCCCATATTTTCTCCTTGCTCTCCATACCGAGGCATTCCAGATTTTCTGAGGCACCAGGCAAATGCACAAAGCACAGGGATCAAAAAGCTGCAGTGGTAATGGTGGAACCTTCAGAAAACAAAGGATAAACTTTCCACACATAAGAAAGATGTGCGAGATTCTTTTGTGGGCAAACTATGTATGTAAATATTCACGTATATTTATATTTGATAGCAAAATGTAAGTATGTTTGATAATGTGTAGACATTAAAATGGTCTTTATTTTAACAAAAGGGCTCCTAAAAATTATAAAGACTGAGCAAATAGAGAGGATATATATTCTTGAAAGGTATCACCATAGCTGCAGTTAAACTATCTTACAACTTCCACAGTAATCTCTGTTTTAAGACATTACCATTGACAAAGGAAACAGAAATAGTAACAGTTTTAATCCTCTACAAAGTATGATTTTAGAAAGGATCACCATGAAGAGTTAAATATTATTTATTGGTTCTTAGCCTCATATATAAATTCCTGTCATACCAAAGAGCATAACCTGGGAGGGCACAAAGCGATAACCACAGTCCCCATCAAATATTGTGCTTGTTTATTGCATCATTTAGAGTATGATAAATTTTTTCATTGCTGTATCACTACTGGATTTCTTTCTGCTTCTAGTTTGTAACAGGCACATACCTGAGTGCTGACTTTTAACAATAGGCTATTGAATAACCACAGGAATGAAACAAAAAAAAATCTTATCTAAAGCTGGCATGAAATTAAACCACTCAGTGTAAAGCTGCTACGACATTAGAATTTGTGTTGTAAAGATCTGTTCATCACAAATTTCAGCTGCAGTGAACAAGACCCTCTAGGCTTATGCATACAAAACAGTCATCGTGTCACCTGTTAAGCTCATTGTATGAAGCTCATGAGGAGGAACTGAAACTCATATTTCGCCAGCTTTAAACTGGAAGTCAAGGATAATGTTCATTTTTTCCTACACACAGCTAAAAGCCCTTTCAGAACAAGCTAATAAAACAACCTGGTGATGCGAGAGCTGTTTCCACTACTGCCTGCTGTGCCAAAGGGGGATAAAGAGGAGTGCAGGCAGATGTGACACAGTGAATAGGACAGCAGGTACAGTGCCTCAACACCAAATACATGAAAAAGAACAATTAAAAGGGACTATTGTAATGTTTTGTTTCAGACAAGTAGAATGGATTCACTATTACAAGATAATACACTGGCTCTGTAAGCCACTGGGAGCCTGGGGGAACAGACCTTTGCTTCTAGAAAACAGTGACAATGGAAGAAAGCAAATCATTCCAGGGTTATTTTTGCTGGCCGTACTGACCACCTCACTGCAAAATACTCTGGGAACTACAGAACCAGAGGGAGACCTGCAGTGCACAGATTTCCTTTTTTCTAACCAGCCAGAGCTGATACAGAAGAAGGCAGGATTGTCACCTGGGTCCTCTCTTCTAGAACTGTTTACCTGTTGGCTTCTCGAGTGGGAAGGACCAAGATGCTCCGCACTGGCCCTCACAATAAAATCTGGGGCACAGTCCACCCCAAAGCATCCTGAAGCAGACTCTGCTACCTGTTTCTCAATTCTGTTGTTGGAAAACTTTCCTACAGATTTGATTAAAACTTCCTCTAAACGAAAAGGAAAAAAACTCCTGGCTGAAGCACAAGATATTTATGGGACTGAAAGAGGGAGGTGAGAATTCTTGTACTTATTGGAGCAAAATGAAAATTGAGAAATATAAGGACTGCACTCAAACTGAATTTGCCCCAGTTTGAGGCAGGAGAGCAAAAAACCTGTGTCCTCAGCTAACCTGGCTCAATTGCATATACACAATCCCAGTTTAATCTGCAGTTTTCAAACATATTAACTAAAACCATGTACCAGAAAAAGATACATCCCAGAAATATATGATTGAACTGGAAATTAAAGCAAGAGACAACTTTTCTTTTAAACGCAAGGTCCTCAAATCCATTATTTTGGTTTCTGATGTCCTCTGAAAGCTAAAGACATCAAAATCATTAATTGACACACATGAAAAATGCCGTGAACCACATTCCAAAATAAGTACTCCATTTACATGCAGAGATAACTCTTGAGAATTCATTCTACTACAAAGAACCCTCTTAGTTCAAGTCCTCTTTCTTCAGACAATACTCTCTGATCAATACAAAACTGACACTGTGGTGGTTGTCTCACTGTGAACTATCAACAGTCACAAGGCAATTATTTAAATTGCACTTAGGATTATCCACTAAATAACTGATGGTGATAAACCATTTGGAGAGGGAGGAATCAACAACAGAATGAAAATATGTATCAAGACCAGCAGTGTCTCCCAGACACTATTTCACATCTGGCCAAGTTTACTTTACATCATTACGAGGACTGTGGAAACTCCTCTGTGATTTTTTGTGAGCTAACTCATTCTTTACTGAGCACACCTGTAAGGTGGCATGTCTGGCAAAAATGAGCCCAGATCTGTATCTTGGAAAATTACCTTGCTGCTCCTTCCTGGAATACTCAGACCATGGTCTTGGTGCAGAAGGGAGGTCATTTGTCTTTAGCACTACATAAAAGGAAGCCAGATCAGCACGTATAACATAAGTGAATGAAATTTCCACACACCCCCATATTAAAGCTGAATTGGTGAAAAAACGTTCCTGTTTTTAGAAAGGCAAAATAATGCAAAAGTTTAATATGTAAACTTGATGTTTCAAGCCAACCTACGACATCAAAGATGCAATACAGGTTTTTAACATGCAATTCTCTTTGGCAGATTTGAGTTTTCAGACCTGCCTACCCTTAAGCACCAAGTCAAACCGTAACTGAAAATCTGAATATATTAAGTACCCTATGTTGGAGCTGTAAAATTGGGCCTGGATGATAACAATTTACCTTTTCCTAAGAAGGACAAAAAAGGAATCCAAATTAATTCCAGTTAGCGGAAAAGAGAAAATGATGTCACCAACAAAAACAGTTCCACAGAACTTTAGTTAAGGACTGTACCTTCATTCAACCAAAACCAGTGAAAAGTCCTCAATTCTGACTAAAAAACTGTTTTGGAATATTTAGGTTTTTTTACAGTGTTCACATCTTTCATTTAAATATTTCTCTGTGCTTTACAAGAAACAGAGAGACTTCACATTTTTCTTTCTTCCCTTGATTTGAACAAAAAGTTCCAAATATTTAATATTTTTTTAATATAAAACAAAAAATTTGAAATGTTCTCACACTTTTCTGAACTTCCTATGGTTGGTGATTCCCAGCGCTCTGACCTGTCCAGGTCTCTCTGCAGGGCCTCCCTGCCCAGGAGGG
>JAWWTY010000158.1:3917401-3961117 GCA_035222235.1 Margarornis squamiger | reverse complement strand
GGTGGGTTACCTTGTATGGAAGGAAATCAGGTTGGATAAGCAGGACTTTCCTCTCCTGAAGCCGTGCTGGCTGTGACTGATGACAGCATTGTCTTTTGAGTGTTTTTCGATACCAGAATAATCCTCTCCATAGCTTTACCAGGCACTGAAGTGAGATTGACAGGCCTGGAGTTTCCATGGTCCAGCTTCTTGCCCTTCTTGAAAACTGGGATAACATTTGCTAGCTTCCGGTCAGCTGGGATCTCTCCTCCATTGAGACAGCATCACTGAATCCAATAAAAAGCAATATGTATAGTCAGGACAACTGCAGGATTCCTGCCGAACCAATCCCTGAAACAAAGCACCACTCCCTATCGACTACCAACTCACAAGAAAAACTGCATTTTTCCCAGTCCAGGAGAACCCCAGAGACAAGACAAGGACCTGCTCCAGCATCCTTTTCTCTCTGTGTCACAAACAGCCCCAGGCAGCACTTGGGGACACATGTCCAGTTGTTTGTGACTCTTAGGAAATTATACTGATGTAAGAATGAAAGAGAATGAGGCAAATACATCCATTTAGAAATTCTGTAAAATAAAATCACTTTCCCTGAAGTTTACATATTTAGTTTTATCATGAAAACTTTCTAAAAGAACCACTAGGTTCTATTTTGTATATCAAAGGGCAAGAGCAACTAAATTTGTTTTTTACAACCTTTGAGGCTTGCAAGAAACTGATAAACATTTATTTTTACTGTAAAAAATTAAGTTTTCGGAGTCAACTGTGTATTATATATTTGTCTTAATTGGGTTGATTTTAACCTCCTCTAATTTTATCTAAATTTTTAACTTGGACTTTTATTTGTTGCTGAGTTTCTCGTAAAAATCTGCAAATGAATTACAAACTGTGGTTAATGATCTATGCATAAACCTTCCCTTTTCCTTTATCATTCTTACCATCTGCTTTGGCTGTTTTATTATCAGCCTGTAAGCTAATAATCTATCTACTTTATTTCCTATCTCACTTCGAAAGAAACTATGAAGAAATTCACAAGAGTTTTCAAACTCCCTGTTTTCTCTGAGTTTTCCCTGAGTGGTGCCGTATGGTCCAATTTATTCCATGTTCCCATTTCTTCCAGTGCAAAATCATGACTTCCAATTCCATTAAAAAAACCCCTTTGGATTTCCAACACCTCTCTTTCCCCCAAGAAAACCCCAGGACAGCAATTGCAAGACCAAATCAATCTATTTTACCCTATTCCCCCTTGCTACTAAGAAGAAACAATACTTTCTCTTCCCACCATTCCTATTCCAATCTTTACCGACTACAGATTTGGTGTCAAACACAACTATGTATTTGCAGGAAAAAAAATGGAGTATTTATGTCTTATCTATCCATGTAGAAGTATTTAACCACAGCCTTTTCTCTGTGCACTGCAGTCTAATATGTGTTTTGATAAAGCTGTTCCTTTCCTTCAAGTTAGGGCCAGCGAGTTTTGGGCATCTGTATTTTGGTATATTCCATCACACAAATATCATTTGGACATTAATCTAATTAGATTCCCCCATTTTTTCTAAAACTACCATTAAAAATTGTAAGTATTCTTTTCTGAGCTGGGCCAGTACTGCATATGTCCTACAGGACAAGAGTGAGAAACAGGACCAAGTTCTTCAAAAATCAACAAAAAAACCCTTAAATTTCATTTTCTATGGTATACAACCTTTGTTAGGCAGTATAACAAAAAGTTTCATCATGGTCTCTCCTTTCTAATTAAGACACTATTTTCAGAACTGACAGTTGTATAACATTTGTTCTTTATAATGGAATGACTGACTTGAGGAGAAGTTGGAAAAGCCAGCGGCAGGAAATGGGCTTTATTTAACGAGGGTGAATCCGTGAGACATGATTACAAAGTGAGCAAGAGTTAACCACTGAGCCAAAAAACTTCTTTTGGATCCTCTGCAGATTTCCTGACAGAGCTGCTGTTCTACTACCTAAGCTCTACAGAGAATTTAATCCATTTTGCACCTGAAAAGGTGCATGTAAGTGAAATCATTATGGTTTCAAATGTGAGCTCAGGGGAACGTAGCCTGGTGGTGAAAACTGATACCGAAATGAGCAAAAAAGAAAAACAAAACTTGGCTAGACGTTCTGAGGTGTCATGTCTGTCTGGAGCATGCTGTGTACAAAAGGCATCTGGTAGGTTCTGTTATGAGCCGCTGTATTTATTACCCTTAACCAGCTTTGTTTTCTTACTTTTTTGTGTTCTCACATACATTATAACACTTCAACAAGTAACCAGTACACCAACAAGACTGCCTGTTTCCCATGTTTTCTGATTTACTATCCACTTTATAAACCAAAACAAGCCTATCTGAGCAATTTGTATTTAATTTTAGTTTACACTCAGTAAATTTCTGTGATTAAAAGAACTTCATCTTCCCAGACATAGAAACTTACAAAAACAGATACAAAAGTGCATGTGCCTGCTCCAAGCCACTTTGAAGTCCACAGAAAGAGCACGGGCAACATTCATCTCTCCTATCTGCAATGATTTAAAAGTTGTCTGGTCTAAGGTGGCTGCAGAGACCTCCACAATCAAACACAATTCTGTCTTCAAGTATGATTCATCATGCTCTGCATGCACGAATCTCTGCCTGTCGACTATAAAGAGGACACAGATGGGCAGTTTAGGTCAGGGAGCCAACTTTTAAGACCGCTGTGGTTAAGTGATATCCATTGCTGTTGACTGAAGTGGAATGGATCCTGACAGAAACCGAGTAGGAGTCTGTGGCCAAGAAGGGCTGTGATTTCTGAATCTCCAGTCCTGTCCCTCAGCCAGAAAGACTATCACTCTTTGTCACAGACAAGCTTACACTTGATGGAGTCCTATAGCAGCATGCCAGTCAAGGGAAGAACAAACACAAACTATGTAAATTAATTTTTAGAAAAGTCAATTAATATACAGGCTGACTCTATTTCTTCTTCTAGAGTCATTAACATCTACTACTTTACCCTTCTAATTAATGTGCATTTATACCACACTGAGTGAAGCATACACAGTTTGTAAACACGGGACCAGAGCATTAGGCAACTGTTATGACACCAGAATAGGTCACACCCCCAAACACACGCTCTCACTGCAATTGCTTTGCTGCCTAGTGCTACAATAGTAACATATTCTTCTCATGCCAAGTAAGTTGTAACTTAGTAGTAAGTGGTACCACTCCTAGGACTAACTAGCTGTGGGCCAGAAGGCAGTAAGGCCCTTTTCCAGCCTGTTTCTCCATCCCAGCGAGAATTCAGGCTGATGTAATTCTTGTGTTACAGTACTTCAGTTCACAGAAAGGCAGGAAAAGGGGAAGTCAGGAAGCAGCAATGCCTTTCAGTTCACACACTCCATGTCCACAAAAACAGTTCAAGAATAACAGCAAAGGGCAGCTCTAAGAAGTCAGTAGTCATTAGACACCACCCATGTCTTCATCTCCAGTTCAAGGGAGAGTTCAAGCTCTGACTGAGCACACAGCACACCCCCGTTAGCTATTGACTGTTACAGAACATACGGCTGATACACTTGTCTGTCCTCATCTCTCTTTTGTCTGGTTCTTCAGGTCTGTTGTACACTAAAGCCTGGTAGGAATAAAGCTGTCATTCCTGTGATCTCACTTGACATGGGTTTTCCCTTGCTCGCTGTTCCAGGCTGCAGTTCTGCACTGCTTTTCCCACCAGGCCAGTTCACTTGCTTCCATCCAGCTCAGCTAAAAGCACAGGTGCTTAAATGCAGAAAACTTTCAAAGAAACCTTGGAACCAGTTAAGAAGGAATCTTTTTGCTAGCAATTGAGAGTTTCAAAACTTCCCCCTTGTCTGGATATATAGATAGGTATAGATGGATATATATATAGTGCATCTGTATTACCATTTTAGTTCATACAGAACTGTGGTTTGAGGGGGGTCCCCACAGTGCCACACTGACCACACTCAGATCACCCAAGGAAGAAGTCTCAGAATGCATTAACTGGGCTTATTTTGGAGGAACTTAAACCTAGATGTGCTGCTGCTGCTGCTGGTGCCAATTCAGTTCAAGGGCCACAGCACTGATAGCCCTAAGTAACCTCCCCAACACAGATGGAATCCTGTGGCACCCTACCTGTGATGGACTGAAATGTTGATAATGTATTGAACATTGTCAAAATCACAGAAAGACTTTTTGTCAAACTGCAGAGAAGCAGCTGCCTGTCTGGGACCACTGAAACACCATTGCCCTCCCAATGTCTCCTGACTGGAATTTGGACTGTGAAGGAGAACTTGAGATAAGACCATTGTCCAGTTATCTCAGGTCTGAGGGGAACTAAACAAGGCCCAGGGCGTGGTGGAGAAGGGTTTTGGGGTGTGATGATGAAATCTCTCCACACCAAACCAAAGGAGTAACCCCCTCTGCTCTGGGAAGGCCACATACACATGGGACATTCATGTGAGAGGCAGCTGAGAAAGGTCATAAACTGTCAAAGACCCCCAAAGTGCCCCCAACTCATTCCTGAGGCCTCCCAACACCACAGGACTGCATGTGATCCAAGTGAGGCAACAAATCCAGAGCCTGTCCATGGGACTGCAAAGCTTCCCCCACCCATGGGGAATCTCCTGAAGGTTTATTAATCCACTGAAATCTGTTTTGTGGGACCCTCACTACTGAGAAGACCAGATGAACAGGGCCTGTGGGACGCTGTCAGAATCCACAGAGTGATACATTTTCTATTTAAAATCTCTCTGTCACTCTCTTTCTTCTCCCCCTCTCCCCACTCCTTTTTCATATTTCTTTCTTTGTCTCACATTTACTGTTAAATAAAATCCATGCTAGTGAGTTTGGCATGTGGGCTCATTTGCATCATAATCCAGGCAGAGGCATTTCTAATAAAACTGGCTAATAACACTACCATATGCCAGTATGGACTCAGTCAGACAGTCCTGTCTGTGTTCCTGGCTTGGGAGTCATTCTCCTTTCAGACTCTTGCCACTTTTTAAAGGAAGAAGGCCATTCAAACACTGTCCTCTTCCTCCTGCTTTATCCTGGCACAGAGACATGACATGCCATCTACTCCCCTCTACTAAATATTAGCCTTTATTATTTGCCATATGAGAAAAACCTCCTGCAGAGCATTTGGGTGAGAGAAATGAGGCTGTCTTCTCCTGACTGAAATAATAACAACAGTGGAGCCCCAGCCTTGTCAGCCATCCCAGCTGCAACCAGGAAAAACACGAGGACTGGGACCCTGATTTTAAGTAGCAGCTGTGGTTATTGAGGTCCACTCACCTAAAAGAGTGACTGATTCTCAAAAGACGCTTGATCCGAGTAAGAACTTGGCGAGGTCTAAGATGACAGAACAAAGAAAATTTCTAATTTTAATATTTCAATATTTACCCCCTTAACATGGAAAAAATTTCCCAAACTGACAGAAATTTTAAATGCAATAGAAGCCCTAGCAATCATGTGAACTAATCTTGAACCTCTCTGGTCTTGATTCACATAATTATAATTGTGGTAAATGCAATGCCCTTTGATTCAAAAATATCACCACTACTGTAACGGAAAAAGTAATTAGTTTTTGTAATTAATGAGAGACTTGAAAATGCATGAAGGGAAGCAATAACTTCTGTTTTTCTTGAGCTATTAAAATAATTGTATAAAAATATCACACCACATTATATATCGAGTCCTTATAGTCCTTATAGCTCTGCTAAAAGTCATGCTTTTAGGTATCAAATGCAGATATTTTCATATCAAGAAAGAATTAGTCATCCAGTTGGACAAACTAAATGCCTATCTCTTATTCCCTAGGGGTAAACAAAAACCATGGCATGGCATTAAAGCAGCTTATTGCAACTAATGAGAAGAACAGCTCTTTGTGCCACGGTTGCTGTAGCAGGTGCCCCATCGACCCTGGCAGAGCCTCAGCACAGACCTGCGGGGCAAAGGACAACACCACAGGCCCAGTTCAGAACTGGAGATTAATCTCTCCGGATATTAGAAGCTTACAATGCAGACATTAACATCTCAGTTCATAACCTACAGATGATGGCACTCCTAAATCCAATATATTCTACCTGCTGGGGCGGAGAGCACAAGATGGCACATTAGGTCCGTGAAGCATCTATTTCTGATCACTAACTATAAGGGAGCTGCAGATGAACTATTTATATTTGTAAGAACAACTCACAAAATGGTTCTTTTGCTCTGTTTTTAACTAAATCCTGAACATGTCCCCACTGCTCCAGTTGTATGTCAGTCTGATGCCAGTCTAAGTCATTGTAACATGAATTTTTTGCAAAGTGATAAGTGCCGCAGAAATTTACTGTATATTTTGCTTCTCCACAATCCAAAGGAGAACTTTTTCTCAAACTGAGGCTACCTTTGCACTAAAATACCCCTTCTAAGTGGGGGCTTTTCTATCACTGAAGCTCAATACAACCTATATTAATTCTTGAAAAGCATCTCTCCTGATGCAGATCCTGAAAGTACTCTGGGCATTACAAAACCAAAGTAGCTTCAAAAACATCTGGAAGTCTTTATAATATTTTCAGGAAGTATATCTGGTTAAAACAAAGATTTTAAAATGCAAATATTTGAGGAAAATAATTCTGTAGAGTGTGCAGGTTAAAAATAATTTAAGTGGGGTGGCTTAGTTTTACAGAATCTCCCATGTGGGACCAACTACTCCCCAATGTAAGTCACTAAGTTGTGTCATGATCTGACTTTAAAATACGCAGTTTGTCTGTTCAAAAAGAGTTGAGCAATTTAACTGGAGAACACAGAGGTAAAAAACCTTATTCACTGAGCCAAATTAAGGCAAGTAGAGCTGCCACCACGGAGTGACCTGTCCCTATAAAAAAAATGTCAGTGTTTCGACCATTTTAAGAGAAGGGACATCAGGAAGCTCTGTGTAAAGGGTATTTGCACTAACACTCTCTTAAATTCAGGGAGATAATTGAAAGGCTTAAAAACCAAAAATAAAATAAAAATTCCATAACTGTGGTATGAGTATTCAGTACTGAAGGTTAACAATAATAAATTTGGAAGCTCAATAAGAAGCTAGACATTTATCATCAATAAAATATTTGTAGATGCTCTCCAGCTTAATTCACTTGCCTGGAGAAGTGAAGGGAAAAAAAGGAGGAAAGAAGAGAGGACTATAGGTTAATGACGTATTTAAAACAAGAAAGAGGAATTCATGCTTCTACTTGCACTTGCTAGATTATTTTATTTATTAAAATATGTTGCATATCACAGATCTGGGTCTCCAATTCTAAGATTACCCCTATGACTTAACACTTTAGGAGTGATCTTGGCAAGTCTGCCAACAAGGGAAAAAGAAACCCTCAGGAAATTGAATGGCATTGATTAGACCTGAAAACAAAAGGGCTTGGCTTCCTTCAACACACAAATGGAACTCAGCTGCCACAGCAAAAAGATTTGAAAATAAGGTCTTACCTCAGTAGCTGTATGAATCAGGCATGTTAAGCAGCCACACTGTGGCACATATCTCAGACTTTACACATTTGTGTCAATGACAACAGTAGTGTAAATTCCTCTGTTCCAAACAAAGCCAGCCTTGCTGTCCTTAATCTCCAGTCATACTGCTGTCCTCTCCTTCATCCTACAAAGGAAAAGAAGGAAAAAATGGAAAAGATAATTAGAGATTCCATGGGATGGGACAGAAGGAGTAGGGACCAGAGGGGAATCACTCCAGGGATACAGTGTGTGTGTGCAGAGCTCAATTACTTACAGCCCCACTGCCACATACACCGAGACAGGGAATTGCAAAACTGAAGCTTGTTTTAACAAGGCCGTGCTGTGTCAGTGTGTGGAGGGACTGTAAGACAAGGGATGTACCTGTTTGGGACAGCTACAGCTGAGGAGGGGATAGGACACAGGAGAATCACAGAATCACAGGACGATTTGGGTTGGAAGGGCCCTCCAAAGATCACCTGGTTCCAATCCACTGCTATGGGCAGTGACAGCTTCCAGTAGGAGGAGTCTCTTGAAAACCCTGAAATAATTTATTCCTCCTTCTTCAAATTCACTGGATTCAGGTCTGAGTCACAGGTGTACCTTACGTACCTGAGTCAAAGACGTACCTTACACTAAGGTAAGACACCTGCTGGACCCCAAGGTTACACCCTGCATCAACAAGGTTTTCCTGCTTACAGTCAAGGCAGGCTGGTGGTGATGAAAGCCTTTGGCAACCAGACATCATCCATATGAACCCAAAGCGGAGCTGTGGAGGGGACAGAGAAGGGAGGGTAGGATTGCCCCTGCTCGGTCCCCAGGCCAGATGCATGGGAACCAATAGCATCAGGCTGGGATTTCTGATATTACTTGTTACATCAAAAGAATCCAGCTGGAGCAAAAAGCACAATTTGGAGCACACTCTCACAGAGGTACAGCCACAGCCAAACGTCGCTGCGTACTGATGACAACCCATAATATATTCCATTGTATACTTCACACTATTCCAATGGCTCCATAAATAATGGAATAAATGCGTAATACACTTGACAGAAAATTTTATCTCCCATTCAGCCAGCTCTAGTTCAGTGGAACATTAATTTTGTTTATCTGCCTGAAATACTGAAAATGGACTGTATATTTCAACTTAATTGCAACTGCAGTCTTCAGGAGTGTTTCTTCTATATCTGAAGTACATGCTCCCACATCAAGTTTTCATAAAATACTGAAATGTGTGAAGAAACAGACTTGTGCTTTGCTTGTTTTTCTAAGAGTTAACTCAGACATCACCTTGCAAAGCGCCTCAGACCCTGAGCCACCTCCCCACTGCTATATTTAATGAGAATACTTAGTTTCAATATTACTTTACAGAATGTTCAATCTGACGTCTCCAGTTTGCAAACTACAAAATATGATTATTCCATAAAATGACATTGCCTATTAAAAATGAAAGAATTTAATTTGAATTGTATTACTAATTTACATCTACATATAGCTTATTAACTGCTGCTGACTTCTCAGTTGGGTAGGCAAGATAGGAAATGTTTCTATTTATGTAGTAATTAGAGTAAGACCAGGGGTTCTTTCCATATTTAAGGTGCATTTCTTCTCTGAGGAGTGACTTTTGAGACAGAAGTCTGGTAGATTCCATATTACTCTCCTAAACATTGCAAAACGGTTTGTGTTAAAAGTGAAAGCACCTTTTCTAATTTTGAATCCTGTAACTTCCATTAAAATCCACCTAGGTTTGTTACTTCTCATATTACTAAAACTCCTATGCAGACAAGTATTACATTATTTTGGGGGGGTGAAAAGGTGTCTCTGGTTAAAGATACTGAGCTCTGGTCTCAGTGACTTAAAAAGGAATTATCACACTCAGGAAAATAGAGTGTCCTTCACCAAAATGTTTACTTTTCAGAGGTGGTTGAGATTAGTTTGCTCCATCATGGAGAAGCAGTGTTTGGCTTTGTAATTGAGATTTTTATTTAGGTTCTCCATGGGAAATAATTTGCAATGACATTCAAAAACCCATGATATTGAGACAGGTAAGTGAGAGAAAGTGTGAACATAATAATAAAATTAAAGGTTACTTTTGCTGGATCAATAGGGATTTATTCTGTAATTGACCTTTTGTGGGGTTGTCTTTGTATTTATGAATTCAAGAAGACTACCCGCATTATTAAAAATAAAACTCCTGTTCATGCTTTTAGTGATGCCTTGCAAAACCCAGCATGAGGCAGCCTTTCTCCTCCTCCTCCTCCTCCTCCACCCCTCACAGCAGGACACCCGGGACTCACATGGCATGTGCTGCTGGACCACTCTCACTGCTCTGGAAGCAAAAGTTTAGAGTATTCTTGACTACTAACCACATGAAAAATGAGGGAAAGTTTGTAATGAAGAAGTGGGTTTTATTATTTCAGGAGATAATTAACATGCCAATGAATAAGGAAGTTCCTTGTCTCATTCTGTCAGGATGCCACTGCCAACTACCAAAAACTTACTGGTTCAAACCAAAATGTTCTTGCAGATGGAACTTACATCTTCTTATGCTTCACTGATGCCCTTTCCAGATTATTAAGTCATTAACATCATACAGAACCCCAGCTGTTCTTGGCCAGTGAAGGAGAGTGTTCCAAGCAGGCCATGGTTTTATTTTCTGCCTTACAGTCCTTTCCTCTGATGCCATCTCACCCCTTGGCTCCCCTCAAGCCTATTTCATTCCACAGCTCTGACAGAGGAAAGATATTTTCCGTTCTATCCAGCATCTATCACCAGAAATCATCTCACAAGAATATAACACAACTCACACAATATTGAGACTCCCAGAAATTTTAATTCCCATTTTAGCCATTTCTATAGGCACTCAAAATACCGTGATAACATTGTCAGCTCTTCTGTCAATGTGGGGTTTTTTTGGAAGAACTCATAATTTGATTGACTTTAGCAAGATGGTTATCCAGTCAGACAGTCCTGTACAGAAGACTTAATCACAGTTGCTCTGCAGTCAACCAGTATGAACAGGAGCATGGATCTGACTGGTCAGAGATTCTTTTTGATATTTTTGTAATTAACTCTCCAGAGCCCATAAGACTTAAGTCTTTCTAAAACCTGTTTAATAACTATGATTTAACACCTTCTGAAATTGCATTTGATAGTGCACAGGTACACAGATCTCAGTTTCAAGGTCACTTCTGGCAGCCACATTTCCTGCATTATCAGAATCATGGAATGGTTTGGGTTAGAAGGACATTCAAGACCATCCAGTTCCACCCCCTGCAATGGTCAGAAACACGTTCCACTAGCCCAGGTTGCTCCAAGCCTCATCTAACCTGGCCTGGGACACCTCTAGAGATCCAGGGGCAGCCACAGGTTCTCTGGGCAACCTGTGCCAGGGCCTGCCCACCCTCACAGTCAGGAATTCCTTCCTAATCTCTAATCTAAACCTACTCTTCTTCAGTTTAAGGCCATTACCCCTTGGAAATATTTTCTCCTTGGAAATATTTCCCCATATAAACCTGTAATATGTAATCTCTGCTTCTAGACAGGAAAAAATTACACATGCCACTTTTGGAGGATGAACCTAAAAGCCCTATCCAACAAATCAGCAATATCACAGTCCAATTTTTGTCCCTCCTTTTATTTACCAAATTTTCTTGAATAACAGTATTCCTTTTATATTAAAAATATTCATAGTATTTGAAGATGATGGACATTTCACTTTCCTTTGTTATTCCTCTGCTACAATTTATTTCTATTTTCTCTTATTTCTCTTTCACATCTTCTTGCTGTAGTTTCTTACCACTTCAATCATCAATTCCCTCAAGAAGCTATGATATGCAATGCATTTTTATCATGTAAAGAGAGTCAAACCCCATTCTCTGAAAATTACAGCCTTATTTTTACATAAAATGATTTCTCCTTGCATTTAGCTCATGCATACAGCCAGTATGAATCATCCCATCAGGAGACAATCTACACTGACAGTAAACGTGTTCATCCCTATGTGATTCCTGATGCATGAGGAATGAAATAGGGTGTTGGCAACTCCTGCTATCTCCACTTGCAAGGTTTAAATATCACTTTCTTTACTGTGGGCTTGGGTAGTAATAGTGTGAAGTTCTGAAACAGCAAAACACAAGGAGACTTCCAAAATCAAGAAAATAACTTGTCGTATCTGCCCAAACAAACAAAACCCCATCATCATTGCTGTATTCAGTGGTAAATACATGCTTTGGGTTAGGTCCAGGCAAGATAGCCACCCCCAAGGGAATACTTTTAATAGAAAATAATTCCTATAAAAACAAAGCATCAATTTTATACCATATCTATTCAAGGTTTAGAAGATAAAATAGCATTTTTAGCTTTCAAGTAGTACTGGGCAGGTAAAAGAATTTATTGTTATTACTTTTACTTCCTCTTCTTTACAATTTAGTAGTAAGTAGTTTTCAAGCATTTGTTTTCTTCATGGCTCAGGACAGCTTACATAACAAAACTTCAGTGATATATCTAAAAATATTGTTCAAGACCTAACAAACACTGAGATCAATCAGGGTTTTTACAACTCCAAGAGTCAGAAAGACTATTTCACAGTGTTTGGTTGAACAAAAGACCAAACAAATAAAATACCAACCAAACAAAACAAAAATAAAGATGTAAGCTGAATTGTTGTAGGAAATCTTAATTTACATCAGAGAAATAGAGATAAGTAACTCAGTCTCTGATCAGAGCAGACATAGGATTTGGAATTCTGTTTTTGGAAAATGTCAGAAAGTGTAGAAGAAACACAATAGCACTAAACCAGGATTGGCCAAACTGACATTCAAGCAAACCCCTTGGGACACGTGCAGAGCACAAACCACATGTAAGTGGATGATGGTGAATTATTCCCTGCTGAAGCCAGCTGATCCCAACCCTAACTCAAGAAACCCTTTATGTCACCTTTTAATCCAGCCGTTCTATCAATACTCATCTGACATCAATATATTTTCAGTTTAATAGCAGATCTGTTCACCACTGATGTATCCAAATAGACCATTAAAACAGCAGCTGGCTTTAACTGAGCAATGGCCATTCCCAAAGAAATCACATCTGCTTCTCCTTACATTTTCTTACCTCAGTTTGGTTTTCAATCAAATGAAAAAAACCTCAATTAAAATAGTTTCTGCCATTTCTGGTTAATCTGCTATGAAAATCTTTTGCATATACCATGGTTCCCTTTATTGTTTTCCTTAGCAGTAACAACTAAACCAGAAACATCTTAGGAGAAAAATAATGGGACTTTGAGGATGAAAAAATCCCAACCAAACTGGCATTGTTCCAGTCCAAGTTCCAGCTGAAAATGCCACAGTTTATTCAGGAATGTTGTGTACACACTTCAGTGCAGTGCTGTTAGACCACCCACAGGGGAATCCACTTCAAAGGTGTCTGTCATTATTACAGTAGATGTGACCAGTAACTCTGGACTTAATTCTGTTTGCTCTATGACATTTTGTTGAAGTTGTATTTCTTATTTTGGAGGATGGTACTGAGCAGAAGAAATGTTTCCCGGGAGCAGTTCTGAAAACCATGAGCCTTTTGTAGAATTTTTTCTTATGTGGTTTTGCATCTTCTAGCAGAACCCACTCTGACCTGGTTTTGCAAGCACGAGTACCATGTAAATATTCTTTGAAAAAACCCCAACAAATAAACAAGATAAATGTAGCTTACTCCCTGTATTGCATTTGCTGACTTTGTTATTCAGTGCCCCTTTTTAAGCAAGTGGAAATGCATACCAAAATCAGAACTTTTTACTGAAGAAAGAATTGTACTTTGAGTATCAGATGAGGGAGGGAAGATAAGTCTGGAGCTTTTTTTCCTACTAAAACAAAGGAGAAATGGGAAAATTAAGTAAGAAAGTGCTATAAAACTAGAAAGAATAAGAAACAGTAAGAATAAGCAGAGAGACTGAGTTGAAAACAAGTAAACTCATCTTAATTCATCATAATTTATCACAAAAATAGTTGGTGAGAGGACCACAGTAGATTTAACAGGCAAGATGCTGTGCACTCTGCTTAGACATTTTATGCAAATTTGGTCTGATTTTAATATGTATCCAACATTAGCTGAAGAATTGTTACAAAGGTGACTTCTCAGCAAGGAATCTCATAGGTTCCACTGTTAATTGGGTTTTATTTAGGAATGTACAATAAGAGTTACAAATACACAGCAGAACAACACTGCTGCAGATTAAGTTGCCTTCTTAAAGGGAAGTTTTGAAGCCTAATTAAACAGACAGCCCCAAGCAGAAGAAACTCAAATGTAAAACCTGAAAATGCAGATAACTTTCTTAGCAGACATAAGGACTGACACCCACAGCCATCCTGTGCTCCCAATCTGAGGGGTAACCACTGGAGGCACCCCCTGAGGAGCAGGAGGCACAAACTCCAGCACAGGTGATTCTCCACAACTGCACATTCACGGAGCCAAGCCAGGAGGGCCCTGCGGGCACCACACACCCAGATGGCACTGGCGCTCCTGCCCGGACCAGCAGCCACCCAAATGCGGGACTGCTCCCCAAGGACATTCAGTGTGATGGCACTGACAGCTCTTCCCAGCATCTCTGCAGAGCTGAGTGCCAGCCTGGCCATCCGATGTCTGTCAGGAGTCACTTTCATTCTTATCTAAGTTTCCTCCACTGCTCTCAGCGCTCGCTCTTTTTTGATCATCTTTGCAACTTCCAGTTTGGAAATCCCAGAATTTAAAGTCATTTTATTACACAATAACTGTAACTCTCTTTTATACCGTCTTTTTTCCATTCGTTGACTAGCTGAAGGAAAAGATTATATAAAAATTAGTGATTAAAGATCAGTCTGCACCAAGTTTTAATCACTTAGCACTGGAATGGAATTTTCAGCAGCTTCTGAACTATATGTAGCTCACTTTATTTGATCAAAGAAAAATATCAGTCCTTATAATTGGCATAATGTAACCTATAAATTCTGCCATCATTTACAAGATGCTACAGAAACATGATGCTCAGCTCACAACTCACAGAGAAGGTGCCAAACCCAGTACTACACCAGCTCAACAACACACACTTGCTTATTCCAAGGAGCACAGGCAGGTCACTGTGTTGATATGGGATGACAGCTCTGCATACACTGCTGGTAAGGATTATTTGAGTGACACTTAAAGAGCTGCTTTTTTCTGGAAGACTTCAAGAAGTTCCCTGTTTTTGTGTCACCTTTGCACTCTGTCATTTCCAAATACTGCTTCTGAAATCAAGGATGTGGAAACATCAAAGAGCAAGATGTTTTTTTAAAGATGGAAGAACATATAAATTCAGACAGGTTTCACTTTAAAGAAAAAAAACAACAGTGAGAAGGCCATGGGTGGCCAGTTGGAAGTAATGCCCACACTTGAGAAAATGAAAATACTGAAATAAAGTTAGAAAAATAGTCCATTCCCCCCCACCACCACTTTTTTAAAGAGCAAAATATTGTT
The DNA here is from genome assembly GCA_035222235.1 of Margarornis squamiger. Classification (NCBI taxonomy): domain Eukaryota; kingdom Metazoa; phylum Chordata; class Aves; order Passeriformes; family Furnariidae; genus Margarornis; species Margarornis squamiger. The sequence continues at coordinate 3,946,154 of JAWWTY010000158.1, read as the reverse complement.
CAACTCATTTGGTGCACACTTTGGATCACCAAGATTGTATCATTTTCAAAAGCCAAAAAGCCCCTTTTTTGCCTCATGTTTTGCTGAGGAAGACAGAAAATTTTTATAAGGAAGTGAATGTAAAGTTAAAAATACAGCAGAAAGCTAAAAAAAATATAGTGAGAAAAGTAAATAAGTAAAATATATTAAGGAGCTAATACACAAAGCACAATCAGATAAATTAATACCCATGAAAAAAGATTACACTTTTATCCTGCCTAGTTCTTCTTTACTGAGTAAGTAATGAAAAGACAAACAAAGGAGAGATTTTGGAAGCAGCACTGATAGGTAGTCAGCCTCCAGTCATCACTTGCCTCTTCACTGACTGCTTCTGACTCGTTTGGATTTGAATACATGATAGAGCTGGCAATTGGAACACTAAAGTTACCTAAAACTGCTTCGGAAATCAGAAAGCACAAACATCACCCCTGAGTGTAATAACTAGAGAAGAAAATGCAAATTTCAAAGTAAGAATATGCTGTATAGTTGACTTTTCAAAGGACTGTTTACTTAATACAAAATAATTCATACATGTGAGCAACGTGAGAGGCCAAAATTGTAATCTAAAAGAGATTTTTCCATTTTAGCTGGAGTTTAAATAGAGTAAAATCATTATAAAGACTAACATTAAGTCTGAAATTCAGCCAGTAACATTAACATAAGGAAAGAGGAATACACACCTGTGACTCATGAATTGCATGACAGTATTTTACTTTGCTCCTTAAGTTTTCTGATGGATTTGTGCAAAACTACTGGCTGCTTATTTCTGAAACATTGCACAACAAAATCATGTTTCCCACTTTGAGACAAACAGTTGCTTTCCTTAGAAGTACATGAAATGCTCAGTTTGCACATACTACCAATTTTAGAGAACAGGAAATGAGGTAAATTCAACAATATTTAAACTAAGAAATTCAAATCTACAGTTCTCTCTAATTACATGTGAGAAACTACAAGTACAATAGAGAATACAATGGAAAGACTCATCACAGTCTCTTCCAATGCAAGAAGGAAGAGGTAGTTACCCAATAAAACTGAGTTTAGGAGAAACCAAAGGAAATACATGTCCACATTGCACCAGGTGGATTTCCTTACCTCAGGACCATAGGAGACCTGAACCTCTAGAAGCCACTGGTCAAAGTCATGCAATAAAAATCCACACAGCACTAGTAGGTATCAAACTGCTGCCTCTGGCTCTGAGAGTCCCTGGGCCACAAATTATTAGAGGCTGGGACTTAAGGAATTCTGGATGTTTGTAATTTCAAATGTTCCTATCAAGATCTAATCATTTGTCAGGATGCAAATACAGATAGTCAGCATCTATATGAAACACCCACAGGAATTCTTTGAGAATCACAAATCATCAGGATGGAGAAAGATAGTGGGAAAAATGGTCACTTGTTGGAAAGGATGGTAAGTTAAGCAAGAGAATGCCCATTAGGCTTTAAATAAATGTTATTAGAATGTATCACAGACACAGCCATGTTCCAGAGGAAAGTTACAAGGAATGTCCATCAGGACAGAAATAAGACCATCTAAATTTAGGTAACACTCAAGAAAAACGAGATATGGGCTCTGATTCTTTCTTTTTTTCCCCCAGATCACTAGCTAGAAGAGAACAGGATGAACAAATATTGAGGGATCAGCAGTTGGTGAAATAAAAAAGTGTGTTAAATAAGCAAGAGAACACATTTATGATAGGACTGAACTGTTTATAAATAAGTGACTTTTACACCTCAATAATTCTGCTCTTCTGTGTTAGAGCAAAAATTGATTATATGTCATTAGAATTACAGATTACAGATTACAGCAGCTATTGGCAAATTTAGAGCAATATCAGATTACTGAGATCTCAAAATGTTTTTCATTTAAATAAGGAGGCTTTAAAAGGTCCCACTGAATCTTCACTGTGGCCTGAGGAATCTTTTCCATCTCACTGCATGGTCTTAAGGAAGAACAGCTTAATACAAAAAAGCTTCTGTATGTACTGAGAGCTCAAAAGTCTGACCAACACGCCTGCAGGTCACACGGAACATCTTAAACTTTTTGCATGGCCACACACTTGCTCATGAATTACACAAGAGGCTGTGCCACCCTGACAACTGCCTTGCACTGCTGCTGGAACACAACGCAGCACCAAGCCATGCCACAAAATCAATCTTTTAATTTAAAAAAAAGAAAAAAAAAGAATCAATCTATTTACATCACTTCTTTCTGTAAGTAACATAGGAAGTAACTAAAAAATATGCATTTTAAAAATAAACTATTTCATGGAGTTTAGAGGGCAATCACTGGACCTTGGGGTTGGAATGAAAGGAGAAAATCGCTGGCCTTGTTTTCTGCTCCAGCTCCACTGAAAAAAGTGATGTTACCCCTGTCCATACAGCTAATGTTGTCTGGAAATTATGGAAATTGAGCCTGTGGTCCATGTCTCACATGTACTCCTGCTAATCAAGTTCTTTGTGACTTACCATTTGATCCAAAATACAGAAGGGGGAGAAATTTCCTTTTTCCCCTCCCTTTTCGAGGGAAGAGTGATGTTGAAATAAGGTTTTATGTAGTTATTTTTTAGAAAATCTAATTTCAGGACTGTAAAATGTTTTTACAAGAATGGCTCAACATTAAAGACTTCCCATTTTAAAGCCCATACTCTGAGAGCATGTTGCACGTAATGTCAGAGAGCAAATGTAATTGTTCCGTGCCACTTTCCTACAAGCATTTACTGTGTGCCTTGACATGAGGTTATCAGAAGTCAAACAGGATTACCTCCTAAAAAAGTGGATCCTTGAATTGTTAAAATTAATACAAGGATTGGGGTAAAAAAGGTTGACCAAGAATGGAATGGAACCTTAGTGGATTAAATTATTGTCAGTAGGATTGTCCTGAGAGAAAGTTATACCAAATACCACTGAGAATTGGAAGCCAACTCTCTCTGCCTTTTGCTATCAAAGATCAGGAGAGACATGCTACTGGTTGAGACATTTCCCTCCAAGCAGAAAATTAGGGTCCATTTGCAATTCTGGCTCTCAACATTAGCAAATGAGAGGCTTTCCCCCAGTATAACTCAGATAAACCTATTTTTTTCCCCTCAATATTAGATATCACCCCCTTAGTCTAGTGGTCCCTCCTCTGCATCCCTGTTTGGCCTACAAAAGAAAAAAATCTACTGACACCTGGATAGTTTAGTCTCGAAAAGACTATTTTTTGCCACATGAAGCCATTCATGACTATCTAAATCCACAAGCTGTTTGGTGAAATGGAAATCTCCTTTTGCAGACAGATTGATGTTTGCCTGAACAAAACTGACCCAGTTCCAGCAGGGAAACCTTTGGAAAACCCATCTTTTTAGGCACTGCAGTGAGAGGTATGAAGTTAGCATTTCTGCTTTTCAGTCTTCTCACCAAAACAGACTGCAGATAGTATGAGAAAAGGTGGAGACGACCAACATGGACAACTGCAGGTCTGGAACAACTGAAGCCACACAAAGGAAGACAATGAGGACCATGATAAAGGCCAATAAAACTATTGTAGTGATCAAAAGGTGAACAGGAAATCATTATTCACTGTTTCTGAAGATACAAGAGCTGTAAGACACCCAGTGTAACTACTGGGAGCTAAAATTATATGAACTACTTTTTCATACCACACAATTAAAATTATAAAATCTTTGTCACAGGATGTCAGGAGGCCAGAAAGACAAATGGGTGGAAAAAGAATTAGGCACTGGAGAGATCCATCCACAGCTATTAACCAGGACAGCTGCAGTACTGGAACCAGTAGCAGCCTCCCTCCTCACCTGTCCCCTAAACCCTGCAATGGGCCACCCAGAGGTGCTCTGGGGTGTCTTCTCACAAGGCACTGCTCCATAAATTAAAAAAAAAGGGCTAAATAAAAGGTTCAGAAGAACAATAGTGCTGCTTCAAGCAGTATTTTGTACTTTTTAAAGGTCATGATCTGTTAAATGCATATATTTCTCCTTTTCTAAAATTAGCACAGAAATTCCCAATTGTTATGATATTCATGCTATTTTTATCATACATTTTCTTCATAAAGGACTTAGTCAAGAGATTTAGTCAAGCTAATGTGTCTTTTCCAGATTGAATTGGATTTGACAGACACCAAAACCTTTACACTATCAGATTTAAGGAATTTACCTGCCATTTCCCAGACTTCCCTGTACACACACCCTGCTAGAACGCTTGTGAAATGAACCTAAAAGTTGCCACCTCCTGTCAGAGACAACCCTTAGAACGGAGCAGAACTCATTGATACAGAAGTGACCAAAATACTGTGACTGAAAATGGGGCAAATAATGCACAATGCACCTGACACGTTCTGTAGCAGAGAAACAGGAAGAAATGGATATGATTCAATTCTTGCAGAAATTATGTGCTTAGAGGTGGGGTTTTTTGGTTGGCTTGGGTTGGTTTTGGTTTGCTTTTTTTTTTTTTTCATTTTTAGAACGCAGTCTATTAAAAACACATTAATATTAAATAATCATAAACACATACTTTTAAAATGAATGCTTTAGTACAGATCACTATTTTCATTTCAGAATAATTCATTTGAGAAATGTTTCTAATTAATTTAACATTCATTTTTAATTGCTAAAATGGATTCATCTCCCTTTTGCTGTGTAAGTTTAAATGAGCAGCTTTAAATGCCCTTTCTATATATGGAAAGCTATTTCATCAGTTTATTTTTGCAGAAAAACAGTTATTTTGTTTCTGCAGGAAAAAGAACAAATGAAACCTGTGAAGAAGATGCAAACAGAACTGTGCAACGAGTCTCTGTTTTTATTAAGGGCAAATCTTATTCTCTCACCCCATAATTCACAGGGAAATTTTTCAGGAAAGTGAAACTGGGAAGAGGGGCAAAGGGAGCTACTTAATACATTTTTGACAAATACTCCTTAATTCCATTCTCAGAAAAGTGTTTCCTGTTAAAACAGAGGCAAAAGAATTTAAAATCAGCACTGAGGAGCACCGAGTTCCTGAAATTGGTGCACGCGGTGTGGACATTCCTTGATCCACAGCAGACCCTCTGGCCTTTTCAATGTCACAAGTGACTGTCAAATAACTGAGGAGGAAACTGAATTGGTTATCAATCCACAAAGTTAAAAAACCAGAAATACCTACATCTATATTACCTACCTCTCCTGTGACTATGTTTGAACTACATTGTGCTGTCTCCTGTACAGTGTTCTGGAAAACATGTATATATCATGGGTGGAAAGAGACATTCCTATTAATTTGAATTATTTATCCATGGAAGCACATCTACACAAGGCAGTCTGGCTCCTCAGCCACCGCGTTTGGTTCTTTGGTATATTGCTCATGGCACTTACAAGACAAAGGCCTTCCCAGGCTTGTGTTTGGAATTCAGTCTGTTGGAGCAGGACAGACAGAGGTTTGCATCCATCCTGGGTGTCTGCCACCCATCACGCTGGCAAGTCCTGGTCCATCTTTGTCCCTGACGAACCCCGAGGATCCTCAGTCCTTGTGGACACAGTAGAACAAGCCTTCACAAACCTGCTGGGTTCACAAGGTCTGTTTGCCAGCACTCCCAAATGCCATGTCCCACATTCCCAAAAATCAGCCATCAGCTAATCACAGTGAGTTGGATTACTAAGTAAATTTGCAGAAAGCTGAGTCAGCAAACTGAAGTCATTGCTTAGAAAACAAACAAATAAATTGGTGGTTTAAAGCATTTTAAAATTATAGAAAACCTCATCTTCTACTTCCAGGGATCCATTTCAGGGCTTGCCTCAGCTCAGTGAAGAAGCATAAGGCCTAAGTCATAAATTGCTATTTGTAAAAATTAGAAAAACATATAATTTTATTAGGCATTAAATTAACTACATAGAAAGAATGAGAAAACATTAGGCTGTCACTGATTTTTTTTTTTTCCTAAAAGAGAGTACTGCATTTAAATGAGCACTATAATTCTTAGACTTTAATTCAAGGAAACCTAATTGTGCATGCATCATTTTGAATATGATAAAATGTAAAACATACATCAATGGATTTAGTATTTACTGTGTTACTAACTGCATTTTAAACTGAAGCAAAAAAAAAAAAAAGATTTGATGAGTTGCTTCACTTCATAAATAACAATATCCTAGTTAAATATCATGGGAGATTTTGCCACCAGTAAACTTCATTGGTTTATGCTGTTTTGTAAGACTATTTTAGTTCCTTGTTGATAAAAGAAACAATAGGACTACTGACAATTTAAATTGGCCATGGCAAATAAATGTCAGTTCTATATCTACTTGCAGCTAGATTAAATGTTAATGACTTACAGAGAAAGAATACAAAACATGTCCACTACTATTTAAAGCATCAGCATGAAACAATAGCATACCAAAATGGAATAATTACATCAATTTGAAAGGCAGCAATTTAGCAGGTTGCTAATTCCATCATTTGCATCACCTTGCGTTTGTGAAAAGCAAAGAATGTAGAGGGCAGGAGCAGTTTATGGCACCTCAGAAGGTTCAACACAGAAAGTTAGATGCTATTTATACCCACCTAAGATTTCAAAATATTTTTTAACATGGAACTAGAAATATTCAGATTTTGTGCTAGCTCCACCTAATAAAACTGTGAAATTCACATTGTTCCATGACAACATATTTTAGTCTTCCTTTATTCTCTGTCTTTTGAGTATGATTTAAATGAAGCTCCAAAGAAGGAGAAGAACTGGGGGGAGGAGGTCACAGTCCTTACAGAATGCTATTTTCTTTTTCTTAACATTTTCTTTAACAAAAGATTCTGTCTATAAGTTCCTGAAATAGCTCTGTCTGTTGAATATTGCTCTAATTTGATTTCCCAAGAGAGAAAAGGACTAAAAATAACACTTCCATTTTTTTAGGGTACAGCTTTATTTGATTAAACAATAAAACTGCCTTGTGAAGCTTTTCAACCCTTGCATTTTAAAATCCCATGGAGCAATTCAGAACTCTCTTCACTGAAACTAATTCTCAGAACTGCCCGCTCCCTCGCGCCCCTAACCTCGCTCAAGCACTGGCCAGAGCAGGGTGGTCCCTGGCTCTCCAGCCCACAGACCAGCTGCTGACAGTCTTCAGTACCATTGGCAAGGTGTCAGTGTTCACATGGAATGAGACATCATTCTGGGACCGTTCCAAAGGAGATGGATTTCCAGGTACTATGCTGTTCTTCACAGTCTCTTCGAGACGAGCCACAGCCGTCACTCCTAACTCATAGCACAGCATGCAAACACATCAACCAACCAGCTGCAAAGCTAGATTAAACCTCTGTCCCTCTAGAACATTCTGCACCAAGACACAAGTATTACTGTTACTGGTAATCACATTATCCCAGGCTGCATGGATATTCTGCTGGGATCGATGCAGAGCCTACCTAGGACAAAGGTTGCTGCCAACCCTGCCACTTGCAGGCTGATGCTGGATACTCAGTGATGCATGGAGCGTAGGTAATACCTTCTCCAGATATATCCCTGCACCTCCCAAACTGTGCTTTGTGCAGGTTTGGATTCTTTTGCCCTCAGGACTGAGATTTCTTGAATAAAAATTCCTGGTTTCTTAGAAAACTCTGTCATGATATTTCACATTTCCAGACATCTTCATGCCTGCACTAGACAAATGCTAGTCAATTTACCAAGTGAAGAAAATTTTTGGCCACCTTCTTGACTACTGAGTAAGCTCATTAACCTGAAACTACCTGCAATACCTTTTGCCACAGTAACCTCTCGTGTTAATTCTCCAGCTTTGGTTTCTCTCATTCTCTTGCTCAGTAACAGCAATTCTTCCACGGACTAACTGGAGTCATCCATCAATTTCTTTGTTACTGCTCTTGTCCCCCAGTCTCCTCAGACACTAGAATTAGTAGATTTCCATCATATCCTAACTGTTATGTGATTTGGAGACATATACAAGTGCTGGAAAAGCCTAACAAACATTGGAAATGCTCCAGCTTGGCTACTGGACCCAAGCTTGTGAACAAATACTGAACTGAACACAAATTATGTTTTCTTCACTTTTCTATGGAAAATTGCCAGCCTTCTTGACCCAAAAATTGTTGCCCTCAATGTTCTTCAAGGTTTCTTCTCTGGTAGTCAGCAAGAAGTGCTGGCTAAACAACATAAGTGTTGTTTTATCTATGGGGTTTTTTTCCTTCTATATGAAAGCAAAAGGCTCCTTTCTTTTCCCTCCCATGCACATGAGGGAATAGATCCATTTGGCTGATTTTCCTACTTAATTCATGAAAACCGAAACTTAACACACCCAACTGCTAGTCTTAGTCTTCACTTAAGAAGCCTTTTTGGAAGGAACTCAGATTTTAAGCCACTGTTCTGCTGAAAATGTCCCTTCCTTCACTGAAGTTGAGTGCACCAGCCAAAAGTTCCATGTATTTCTCTTCTTCCTACACTCCTTTCCTCCTGTGCAGATACTGCCAGTGCTGCAGAATCCTTGTAGATGGCAGCAGAAGCCAACATAAAATAATAAATAATAACAATACTAAGAAAAAATATCCTAAAACATCCAACTGATAGCCTCTTTCAGCCTTTTCCTGATGCTGGCCTAATTCTCTTTGTCTGTATTTTTCAAAGTTCTAACAGCAATCTGTGTCCAGTGTTTCCCTTTGCACTCTGCACAGCTTTGCTAAGATGCTGGGCTATAAATTGCATCTGTTCACTGAGGAGCCTTGGGTGTCATCTTCTGTGGACTCCTCACACCAACAAGCCTGAGGGAGGCAGACAGCACTCTGGACTCCTTGTGGAAAGGAGAAATTGTGGATTCCTTGTGAAAATCTACCTTTCATTAGCTTTTCTCTGAGCTGGTTATTTTCTTGCATGACAAATTCTAGCTACTTTGGTAAGGTATAATTCTTTTTCTTCCAATAACCAGCAGTCTTGGCACAGGTATCAACCCTGTTACAGGCTTCTTACAGGCCTTTGGTTAGCGCACTCATCTTAGTGTCTGCAGCAAGCCTTACTTCAATAGATAGAACACCTGATTTTGATTTTGCAAACCTAATCCTGTCTAATAAGTTTTATTACTTGTTATTACTGATAATCTAGAGAGGATTCAGGAATCCCACTGGAAGAGGTATTACACAAGACACAAGATCTGTGACCCACTGCATGCACAAGATTACACCACCAGCACAGGCCCAGCAGTGATTCTGGGTTCTCAGATCTCACTGGAGAAGGAGATCTGAGAGAAGCACCCCTTTGCCCCTGAGGGCCTGCCTTGCAGCTTCTCAGTGCAAGTAGATGATTTCTTCCCCTACTGAAATTCACAGTCATCACTTCACCCACTTGATTACAAATTTAACAGGGAGACATTGAACAATATTCATGAAAACCTGGCCATGATTTGAGTAATGACATGAGTAATGCATCTGGCTAGGAAGCAAGAGTGTTCACCTGCCCAAAGCTGCAATGGATTAAGCCCCATGGTAATGCTGGTTCTTCAATGCCTGTGGTGTTGGGAGCAGGGGTTACTGTTCATGAAGGAAAAGCAAAACCCAGGTAACACTGATGCTACAGAGCTGAGGCTTCCACATGGTGCTCTAGAACGAAGCATATTCAGCTCAAGCACACCAATACACAAACACATGGTCAGCCTGACTCCATAAACTCCACAACTACTCCCACTGTCAAGCAAAAGCCAAGGAAGCCATACCATGAATGAGAAATTGGTGGCTTGGCAATCAGCTCTTTCACTACAGCACCAAGACACCAGAGCAGCAGAATGTGATTTCTCTTGGGTTTGAAGACACTTTGCAGAGTAACTTGCCTCTCTATCATTGAACATTCATTTGATGTTATGTTTACCATGAAGCCAGTTCAGTATAAAACATTTATTGTTGGAGAATGTTCCAGTGCACAGGGACAGCATTGCCCATGCATCCTCTGCTGTGTCCCGCATCCCCAGAGCGTTGCTGGAGCTGTGGATTCATGGTCTAGTGGAGAAATAATTCTCCCCTTCCAAGTCTTCTCACGCTTTTTATTTATCTTGTTTCCAGGAAATGTCCTTCTGCAGGCAGCAGAGGGGCTGCTCTTCACCAAATCAGGATTTCCTTCATCTGTCAGATCAAATTAAAGCTCTTGCAGGAGAAGTTGCCCTGGAAAGCCCAGGGGAGGGAGCACGATGGAAGAGGCAGAGAGGCCTTGGGAGGCTGAGTCTTTTCCAGTGGGGTTTGGCCCCTCCTGCAGAGACTTGGGCTGAGGGTGCAGGGAGAAGAGCTCAGGGTGGCTCTGTCTGGTGTCCCTGGGGCTCAGCCTGTGCCTGACTCCTGCCCAGGGGCTGAGCCCCTCCTTTGCCTTCAGGCCTTGGGCAAAGGGCTGGGGGAATGGCACAGGATCCTTGGGGCCCAGCCAGGTTTTCTTCTCCATGAGAGGTATCAGTCCTTGCCCTACAAGTTGGTGGCCCTCGGCCTTGGTGGGTGCCTGACTCCCACCCTCACCTCCTGAGCATCCGAGCCAAACTGTGCTGGGCAGCACGAACGGGCCACCGCCCAGGGCCACTGCGCCCTGCTGCCCCACGTCCCCAGAAGAGACACGTCCCCAGAGGAAGGTGGGACATGAAAGCTTTTTGCTCAGGCTCCAGGGAAGATGCCTGAAGGGAAGTAGGATGAATCCCACACATGGCGAGTTTGGGAAATTATTATTGTGCCTTGGATCTGCACCAGACCCTGTTATCTAGGCATTTCTCCACTAACCAATACAGACTTAACTTTAAACACCTACGCACATTTTAATAAGGTTTATCCCAGGTTTAATTTTCTCTCCCTCTACATTTTACACTCTCTGACATTAATGAGAGCGGCATGTGTGGGTACAAACTGACTCCAGGCAATTTTACAGCCTGATTTTTATTTTTTTTTTTTTTTTGAAATGTAATTAGAAAATCACATTGAAATGCTTAATCTATGTGTTTTGGGAGAAATGCTTAATGTGCCTAATTAATGCATGAAATTTACATTCAGAAAACTAGTATCCAGGCACTGCAATAATCAAAATATTTGCAGAAATCACAATAGAATGAAAAGTAAGATTATAAATGCTTTACTGGCAAGTGTTCATGAATATCTTGGTTGGTTTGGGTTTGTTTTATGTTGGCTTTTTTTTGGCTTGCTTGTTCTTTGAACCACAGTTTTGGATACCCTTCAGTTTATTAATCAAATAAAAAACTATCTGCAGCTGAGTGAACCACAACTGTATTTATCTTTTCACAAGAAACAGGCAAACCTGGAGGCTGTAATTTTGAGTTACTCACTTTTTTCTTTGTAAGAAACCATCTGTAAACAGTGCACAATATTACCACTGACAAATAATTTGTTTCCCTTTTCGATTTGTGAGTGTATTTACTTAGAGCCTTACTCTGCTAACTGTTACAAGTCTACAAAACTTTAAATTCCCAAAACACAGTGAAGACCACTCACATAAGACAAGCTGTGTTCTATGACATGTAGAATTTTTTGCCTCAGTGTTACAGGGATGGTCTGGCACATAACATGAAATCAAAGATATTACAAAGAGCCTCTAACACTGAAATGAAGAATTAAGCTTTGGGACTAGAAGAATCAGAGAAGGAAAACAAAGTGGAAGGAAGAAGTTTCTGTAGAGGTGAAAAGAAGAAAGAATAAAATATCTAAATTGCCAGACTTGATGAAATGCTGTTAAGCACCCTTCCTGCTGGATGTCTGTTTGACCAACTACTCATTTTGTTCTCTTTGAGAGACTTTATTTTATTCAATACTTTTTGGGACTTCAGAGACGAGCCTTTTTCTGAAGGTGGCCCAGAAGGCCAGCTCTTTAAACAGGATGTTTTGCAATCTTGAGAATGGAGCTGCAGCCTTGTTTTCTTTAAGACATCCTAAACACATCCTAAAGTCCATCATCATCAGACATGACCACCACTCATCATCATCAGAGATGACCTTTGCAAAATGCTGCAGGCAGCCTGGGTTTTTTTCATTCTCAGGGAAAGTATGTGGCACTTGGGTGGAATTTAGCTCAATACCTGATGTCAGAGTAAGTTCTATGATTCACAGTTAGGCTTTTGACAGTTATTAATTTTGACGTGAAACTCAGTGATACAACAGATGAGGATTCCTCTACAAGGTCATATTTTCATGACAGTCTTTTATATATACAATATTTTTGGTTATGAAATCCAGTGAATTTACATTGGAAAATCAGAGTAATTTCTGATGATATCCAAACTACCAGATTTGGTTTTCAAAGGTGTTTGGGCACTTGCCCTCCTCACCTCTGCAAATCAAAGGATGTTTTTCCAAGAATAACTTCTAAACTGTTGAAATGTTGCTTTGGTACTGTGGCAGCACTGGATATGTTTTTAGAATCATCACAGAATCACTAAGGTTGGAAAAGACCTTTAAGGTCTTTGAGTCTAACCATCAACCCAGCCAACCATCATTTCGCCAGTAAACCATGTCCTCACATGCCACATCCACACAGTTTTTGAACATTTCCAGGAATGGTGACTCCACCTGTACAATCTGTTACAATGTTTTGCAACCTGTATCGTGAGAAAAAAAAAAAAACTAATATCCAACCTGCCCCTCCGCTGTCCCAGCCTGAGGCCATTCCCTTTCCTCCTGTCCCTGTTCCCTGGGAGCAGAGGCTGACCCCCCACCCCGGCTCCCCCTGAGCCACCTTTTCTCCAGGGTGAGCCCCTCCAGCTCCCTCAGCTGCTCCTCACTGGACTTGGCCTCCAGCCCCTTTTAACAGAGTTTTGGCTCTAAGAAAGAAAAACTAAAAACAAACCCCAAGAAAATGAAATTTAGGAAATCCCCAGATCCACAGCTGCACAAACGAGTGGCCTACTCCCAAGTGTTCTCTGCATTATCTTTGTACCAGGCAGGTGCTCAGTAGCTCAGTTTTGACACTTAGTAGCTGTTAAGCACAGACAGCCATTAGTTATTAAAGAAGATGTAGACACAATTTTCAAAGAATTCAGCTCCTTTGTTGCCCAGAGCTTGCACCAGCCTGGAGGTGGGATCTGCTGCTCTCAGACCCTGCTGGGTTGCCACACACTGCCCCAGCCAGTGCAGCCCACGATCTGCTGTGCACACCAACACAGACATCAGTGTGAGGGAGTTCTCAGGCACAGGAGACACTCAGCAGACATTGCAGCACCCCAAGTAATGCCTTGAGAGCAGTTCTCCACCATGTCCCACCTACGTCACACAAACCCCAGAGGTCACAAGAGACCAGCATCCAGATGCCAGGCACTCCCACCACTGCCCAGGCTCTGCCCCGCCAGCTGGCAGCATGCAGCTGAAACTACTCTACAGTAGCCTCTTGTAAAAAAAGTGCAGGATTTAAGAGTTATAAAGAATAAAAATAAAAATACATAAAAAAACTCACCAAAACACTAATATTAACACCACTTCACCAAAAAGACAAAACTCCTTTTTCTCTATTGTCATGAAATGAAACATCAAAGCATCCTGCAAGTTCAGAGGTACAACAGAAATCTGAACTTTTGTTTCTGCACCAAACCACAGCAAAATTTATCCAAGTCACCATCCAGAATAGGAAAAAATAAAATGTATTTCCCAAGTATTTTACAGCTTATCTTCCTTTTTTTTTTTTTTTTAATAGCAACTCAGACCAAATACCTACTACATTCTGGCTGTGAGGATAAACACTTTGAGTCATTTAAACTTCAAGATACTATTAAAAATTAATTTCATTAAAGGCATGAAGTTAAGACATAAATAAAACCTACTTTATCATGACTTACCAATTCTTTTTGCTGCAACATTTGCAGAAAGAACATATTAAAATACCCTTCCACACTGCTTGAAGCCTAATTTTGAACAACATGAGCCTGAGACAAAAGGAGAGCTGTTAACAATTCTGAGGTTGCTTTCAGAGTGATTGACCACCAAAGCCTCAGCTTAACTGCAGCAGACTTGTGTTCAACATCTCTGAAAACTGGTCCCAAAATGGCAGAGACGATTTTGGACCTGGATCACATCCCTTTCAGTACCACCTACCAATTCCATTTCCCTCAGGAAAATTGTCTTTGGGATCGTTTTAAGATAAAGCACAGCCCAATGTCAGCCCTTGACAAGCAGCACATGAACACCAGGAGGGGAAGAAAGGGTTGATTTGGAAAGCTTCTAATTGACCTCAGTGGAACTGGGCCTGGAGCCATTCTAACATTCCTGAACAGCAGTTCTGGAGCATGAACAGTGCCTAGTGTGTACTATTAATGTTTGGGTGAGGTGGCCAGGTTATGCTGAAGCCCAGGCTGTGGGACACAGGGTGGAGGTGCAGGTGCCAGGGCCGGCAGTTGGGCTGGAGCAGGAGCTCCCCAAATTCCCTTAGATGTGGCATTTGAACCTGGCTACTGGCAAAACAGCCAATGAAGACCTGGCAGGTGAGAGGGAAAGGTGCAAGTCTCCTTGTGTCATGGCCAGAGGGGGTCTGTGTGGGTCTGGGTTGTCCCATGTGGAACAGTTCCCTTTGGAAACAACAGGGCATTCCCAGTTTGCTGTTCCAGAGCTGGCAGCAGCTTTGGTACCAGAAGAAGGGACAGAGCTGGGAGAGAAGAGAGGGCACCTGGCCATCCCAGAGGACACCTGCATCTCCTCATCTGTCACCTTCATGCTGGTGGGCATCACTTCATTTCATCACAATGCTGACAGAAGTGAGTGTTGTTTGGATCTGAAACTATGGCAATGGAATGCCCAGAACACTGTTTGCCCCAGTCACCTTGGTGATGGAACCCCCAGAATGTTGTTTGCCTCAAACAAACCCCAGACTGCCCCAAGCATCATGACAGGTACAGCAGCAGGCTCCCACTCCTCCTGGGGGTCCTGCCCTCCAGGTACCCCCAACCAGCTCTGCCCACCAATATCTCACTTCATCACCCCCTTTGCTTCCCCCAACAGAGGGGCTCCCTCTCCAGGTGACAGTGTTGAAGGTGCCCTGCGTGAGCTTTGCTGCCCTGGCCAGGCCAGCCCTGGGAGCTCCCTGGGAGCTGCCCTCTGTCCTGGGGCTGCCACCACCCTCTGGGCCTGTCCAGCTCCACACCAGCACCCATCAGTTGGCCCCAGCCACCATGAGGCAGGGGGTCCCAGGGCCCTTAGGGGCCCCGGGGCAAGTGGTGTCACTTTCCCCTGTTGTACAGCTTCCCTGGCCAGTGCAGTTGCCCCCTGTGGCTGCTCCCTGTCCTTTAGCCTATGGCTGGGGACAGCAGGTGGTGATGGGGATGCTTCTGCACCACCAGACAAGGGCTGTGGTCCAGGCAGAGCCCCTGTACCCCACAGGCTCTGGTGTGCTGTGCATCCACCACCGACCTGCCCTGACTGGCGGAACCATGATGAAGCCCAAAGGTGAGTTTGGGGGATGGCAGAGACAGTGGGCTGGCAGTCAAGCTGAGGTAAACTTCAATCACTTGGGTTCCATTTTCAGCCGTGGTGACAACCTTGGCCCCAGGGAAGCCCATGGATCTGCCCGAGGAGGAACCAGCCACCATCACAGATGCCATTCCCGAGTGGGCAAAGGACACCACCAGCCACCATCTGCTCATACAGCCTGAAACTGTGGCAGGTGAGGACACCATCCTCAATGTCCCCAACAGCCCCACCTTGATTGATCTTCTGGATGACCTCTTTGAGTGCCTGGCAGATGGTGGCTGCCCCAAAGAACAAGCAATTGTGGTGCAAGAGGACAGCGAGGACACCGTCTTGGCTGCCAATGTCCCCAGCTTGGCTGCCGAGGACCTTGATGAGCTCCTCGAATTCTGTGAATGGCTGCTGGAAGATGACTGTCCCAAGGAGCCAGCAGTGCAGGCACAGCAAAGGAACAGCGAGGGTGCCGTGCCCACTGTCACCAGCTTGAGCCCCTCCCTCAGCCCAGCCACTGACCTCCAGACCCAGTCGCCCCAGGGTGCTCCCACCCACTTGCAGCTGCCACTGGGTATCACCACTTTCCAGGTGGACCCCAAAACAAGAGATTTGGCAGCAGCCAGACAAAGTGATCCATGCCAGCCAGCACGTCGACGGGTCAAGAGACCTTCCCGCAGATCCACATCCCGGCCAAGAAAAAGACGACGACAGCAGTGATGCAGCATCCAGGCCAGAAGACACCCTGAGCCAGTGACCTGCATCCAGGCCCCCAGCCCTCCCACATCCCTCATTCCTCTTTGCTTCAATAGACTTATTTTGCAGTTCCTTTCTTTGCCTTGAGTCATTTGGACAATGGGAGGGGATCGGTGCCTCAGTGTAGCCTCTGCCCACCCCATGGGGGCTGGCTGGGCACGATGGCCAAGAGGGTGGCCCAGCATCAGTCCAAGTGCTGGTTGCCCATGAAGAAACCATGTTGGCCAGCACCCTCAGAGCACCAGGCAGCAGGAGAGGTGCTCCAGTGTCACTGGGAGCAGGGCGTGCACCGCTGGGCGCATGCTGAACTTCCCACTGGATCTGGGTGCTGGAGGGCATGAAGTGAAGGACCTGCCCCAAGCAGGGAAACCTTTCCCTGACAGGAGTGGATGAGATGAAACACTGTGGGATGGCTCTGCTCAGGGCACTGAAATGCCTCGAGTGCTGACATGGGGATTTCCCATTTGCCACAGGGCAATTTCTCCTCTCTGAAGGGATCAACCCTCTCCACAGGGCATTTTGGCTGGCTCTCCATAACCCTGTCACCGGCCCCTCTTGACCAGCTCCCCCCAGTTTCCATACTGGGCAGGAAGTTCTGTGCTACAGAATAACTCTCTGGCCAGTTTGAGTCAGCAGTCCCAGTGATGGCCCCCACTCCAGCTTCTTTAGGACACACCTCTCTTTGAAGATGTCTCCCTGAGGTGTGTCCAAGGTTCAATGGGGCTTGGAGCAACCTGGGCTAGTGGAAGGTGTCCCTGGCTATTGCAGAGGGTGGAACAACATCACCTTTAAGGTGCCTTCCAACCCAAACCATTCTGTGATTCTGTGGTAGGCAGGGTGAGAGAGGGAACAGCTTCAGACAGCTTCAGGAGCTAAATCTTCCATTGGAAGTAGAAGTGGCCATTCATCTGTCACCCTGTTTTGCAAAAGAACAAGAAATCTAAATCAAAGGGATAAACTGAACAGGCAAGAATCATTTGCTGTAGCCAAAGGAAGCTGAATTTAACAGTGCATCTGGCTTAGCAGAACTGTTGGGAAAAGTTGACTATCCGCTATACCTTAGAGGTGGGTAGAAGGAATGGAGTATAGACAAGAGCAAACCATATTCTCATCACTGGATAAACCCAGATTTTGTATAGAGTTTTTATTGAGGTGTATGTTCACTCATTAAGTAAATAAAAAAAATTGGTTGCAATAGGAACGGAAAACAATCATGCTGCTACTGAGAGGAAAGAAACGCTATCCCTATTTGAGCTGGAAGGGACCTGCAGTGATCATTTAGTCCTGGTCTGACCTATTGAAGTAAAGCATGTTATTGAGGGCATTGTCCAAATGCCTCACAAACACTGAAAGAAAATAGGGTTTTTTTTTTCAAGGAGGTGAAAAGGCTGGTCTTGCATTAACCATCGTCCTCTTCTTCAGTTCCTTCTTTTGGGGTAGTCTGAAACACAAGAAAAAGGGTTCCAAGTCCCTCTCCCAGAAATGACATTGGTATTTGCATTGATAGGGAGGGAGTGCACATTAGAGTAAGAGAAAATAAGGTAAGAAGCTGTCTAAAGTAAATGCTGTAACAACCACACTTCTCCACAAAGTTAGAGACATTTCCAACCGGACACCAGACACTTAACTAACTTTTTAAGTCAATAAATTTCCAACAACAGAAATCAGGTGTCCACAAAGACCACAAAGCCTTTAAACAGAGCAGCATGCTGCTTAAGTAAGCAATGAGCCTCAGATATAACCTCTGCTCTCCAGGTGGACATTTTATTTTCTTCTAACTTACCTGATGCACTGCCCGCAAGTTCCCAAAGCAGCCACATCTGTTGCTGTCAAAAATCCCAAATGATGTCCAGCCGAGAAAGCCTCTATTCCAAGTCACAGGCCACCAAATTTACAGAATGCTGTTAAAGAATAGCAGTGCAACATCCACAGCAAATTATTTTGCTGGAAATCTGTCTTTGTAATGCAGTAGTGAGAAAGCTTCTTCCTCAAATGTGCATCTATGACTAGATAATACATATTGTTAAAGGGTTTAAAAGTTTTTAAAATCTCTGCACAAAAGCACATTTCAAAGGTCTAGAGTGAGATTACACACTAGAGGAACTCTACTCTCCATCTCCTCTCAGGAATTGCACAAGGCATCTTTCTTCACCTGCCTTGCCTTTTCCCTTCCCTGCAAACCACAAATAGCTTATCAAAACATAGCTTTCTCCCCAGAGTGCATGTACCAAACATACTGTTCTGTTGCTTTCCAGGTAGAAAGCATTCAGATATGTTGAGAAGTTTTACTGCCTGTGATTAGAATTTCATTCCTTATATTCCAGAATCTTTCCTAATGAGAGGAAAAAATGATTAAAAACAGAAGAGTATTTAAAGGAAGAAGTCCTGTGTGTGCAAACAGCAACTGACTGTGATGACCATCAACCCTTGCAGCACCAAGACTGGAGAAGCTCAGGTGGAACTCAAAGAAAAAGGCAAAGTTTCACTAAGAAACAAAACAGGTGTAACAGTAATTGCAATAAAACAGTGAATACAAACAACTGCCAAGAGCTGTGCACGTTCTTCTATTACACTTTATTACATACATTGGTTACATTCATTATTTACTTTTATTACATATATCTCTGAATAACCTCAGTGGCAGCAGACATGCTGCACTGAGCATCAGGACCCTGAGAAAATGCCATTCCTTTATTTGTCATTCCAGCCATGTCCTTCCTCTTCTGCAGCAGCACAGAAACTAATGCTCTCTACCAAGCATTATTGTTCAAAATATTATCACACAAAGCAGATGTCTCCAAACATTTCTATTGCTGTTAATATCTACATGCTCACTCTTATATAAAATCTTTTTAAAACGAAAATATTCATTTTCCATTGTTATTGTCTAGTTTCATGACCATCATTCTAACTGCCATTTTTGGGTAGAAAAGACAGAGATTCTCTTCTCAAGTGCATTAGTCTCATCCCTGATAAAATTCAATTCTGTCTCCATTAAAATCATATGAGAGTAAAGGAGGTCAAGATGTGGTGAGCTCCAATTGTTTCCTGAATGAAAACTAATTTTCCAGTTATTGTCCAAAATAAGTTATACACAAGTAAAATCAAAGTTAATTGAAGAACACTGCATGGTTTGAGCTCATTAAATCCTCACAAATGCCAACATGAAAGATGCTGCTTGATGAAAAAAAGTGTTGTCTTCTACCTTGCAAAAGGCTATTAATCCAAGTGAGAGTTCCTCAAAGCTAAATTAATAATACTCAGGGCAGCTTCTATGGTCCACAGAAGTAGCATGTGAATTAATCTCCCTCCTTAGAACACTGTGACATCAAATCTGTTGACATAATCAATTCTGCACTTCAGATGAAATACTGGTGTCACACAAGTCACCAGCAGCTGCAGCACTAAGAGCTGTGGGATATCACATGTTGTAAGATCCCAGCCATGGAGCAACAACCTCAACCTAGAGTTTCCCTTCTAAAAATATACAAAACTCTAAAATTTTGCCCATTGCACTTTTGCAGAGCCTTTGGTTCTTTAATACCTTGAGGCAGCATAAAGAGAATACATTGCATGAGTTTTATCAGGAGATAGCTTTACTTTTAAAACATTGGAGGAAATAAGGATCTTGGCAAAAGTTCGAAAGAGTAACGTACAGCCAAGACAGAGCATTCCACAAAGCTATTACTCAGCATGCACACAACTTAGCAAAAAGCAACACACTAGGTTTTAAGTTACCCAAAATATTAAGAAAGTCGTAAAGAAAGAGAAGAGATTAAGAGAAGAAAAGGAGTAAAGATAGGGAGGAAGAGAGAGTAAGAAGAGAGGAGAATAAGAGATTTGATTGACAGCTGATCTGGGGCTGTCCCATAAGCCCTCCCAACCAAAACACATTTGGGTAGTTATGACCCAATAATAATGTAAAAATCCAGTGTCTCATATATGTGGGTCACAGAGACACAAGAAGTCACTTGAGCACAAGTCACAACACTCCCTCATGAACACACACAAACCAGGGACTTCTGGCTCAATTGAAGTAGCCCATTGACAAGTCAAGCAAAATATTGAACGGGTAATTTTCAACTGCAAACCTACCTAAACCCTCAGAAATTTTTTCCTTTGTTACCATCACTTCAAGACTTTGTATAGAAAGAATTAATTACATTTAGCCTGAATTTGAGGCAGTTTAGCTTTCTGTCATCTTGTCTGTGAGACTAAACACACCTCTCTTCTTATTGAAGTCACTTACTTACCTCTTATGTAAAGGTTATGACCTCAGAGACAAACAAGAGAGTTGTTCAGAAACAGCTACCAGAAAATATGCAGCTTTGGCATTATATTTATTTTGCCATTAACTTTATCAGTTTGTACAAGGTGATCCAAACACTACCAAAAAGCGAGCACAGGGGATCCTTTTGTAATGCAGATGTGAACCAAGGAGCCGTGATCTGAATGCTAGATATTATTTAAGTGTTATTACATCTCCTTAGATCTGGGCTTTCAGAAACAGTTAATGTTTCCAAAGAGCTTTAAATGTCAGCACCTATTTTCAACAGGCCCATACAGCTGTACCATACAGTGGTACACACTGACCAATACGATCCTGCTAAAAAAGTTCAGGAGCACCCACAAACAAAAGAAAGGCTCAGTACTCATCACAGCCTGGCCAACTTCACCCCAAGTGCCTACAGCTTTACCAGATCTTGGCATTCTACAGGTGCTCCCACTCAGTAACCAAATAAAAAGAGAGGTTTTGCAATATAGTGGCCAGAGCTCACCTATGGCTGCATTTCACAATGGAAGAGTTAACTCAACCTGATACCACTTTCTAAAACAGTGTACCAGAATATAAAAGGAAAAATATAAACTAAAAAACAGGGTTTCCTTTAAAAATACCAAAGTAAAGAAACCTTGGTTTGGAGTAGTCTCTCTCTGAAGGGTTTGTTCTACATGAATATTTTTTGTAATAACTATGTCATATATAAAATATTGCATTTGCTGGAGAGCCAATACTTCAAGATTCTCACCCCCTGCAGTTACCTCCAGCAGTATAATTAATACTTAATCATGCCATGGTTTTCATAGCCAATGATGTCTAATGTGCTTTTACTGAGATAAAAATAAATTATCCATTCTCATTTTATAAATGAAGATCTGCTCTTCCAAATTATTAGGAATTTCAGTAACTACACTGAACTCAAATATGGATATTTGCAAAGCTGAGCCCTCATTTGTATTGATTTTCCTTCATCCACAAGGAATTAAGCTAAGGAAGCAAGTCTCTAAAGTGTGTTCTATGGAACACAGGAACTAAATAAGTAATTAAAAGAAAATCAAGTATTCCACACAGGACCGGTTGACACTGTCAGCTCTGTTCCCATTGCACAAAACATATTGATTAACTGCCTTTTACAAAAAAAATCCAAATTAATATCAAAATAAGGTGATTGCACTAACTTGGGGAAAAAAGGTGCCCCTTGCTTCCACTGCAGTTTAAGAACTACTGCACAACAACCAAATATGAAAGATACTTCTCCCTTTGTTCTTGGAAGCAAAGAGTTTCCTGCACCTGCAGGGACAGAACACCACGTGGTGTCACTGGAGACCTAACACTGGCTTGCTTGGTCAGGTGCAAGACTTCCCTTCCTCTTCTGCCTCACTCACAAGGCTCCCAACAGGGTGTTTCACCTGTCCCAGTCCTGAAGGAAGACTTACTATGTGGAGGACGCCAGTGTTATTAGACTGGCCACACTTCCCTGCAGAAATAAGTGCTCACCTCTATAAGTGGGGTGATTGGTCCTTTAGCTGTGGCTTGAGAGTTCCTCTTTGTCAGTCTCGAAACAGCGCACCAGATTTCTTTACAAGAGGGCATAGGTTACCCAGTTCACAACTGTCAAAGGGCAAGAGATACCAAGAGAAATTACTACAGTAAAGAAAACTGACCCTCTCTTAACAATCATGTTCAGGTTGGAGCAGGCAATGGGTAGGAATAAAAGAGGGAAAAGAAAATGAGACCTTTAATGGCTCACCAGGTGTGTTTATTGTACCAGAACAAGGAAATATTAGCATACTGTTGAAATGTAAGTACTCAGAAAAAATGTGTGAGAAAAAACCTCTTGGAAATGCTTTGTGGTATAGGTTGGTCTCACAGCAGTGAATATAAAAGTGGGTGTTTGTTATGTATAAATGGTGTGATTCCTAAATCCAAGTAAAGAGACTTTTCTCTACAGTACCACTTTAATCCTTTTTGGTTTCCATAATTCTTGGCCATACCAAGCAATATTTCTCTCCAGTCCAGGTGAATCTCAGATAATACTCTTTATGTCTTATCACAGAGCCCATTGCATAAGGCCATACTGAATATTCTGCATTTCATGAATATTTTGATAGCAGGCCAAAGTACTTTTCTATGGCTGGCTAAAGCATGACTGGTAATTTTGAGGCTAGACATTGAAATATTACAGGGACACATGAGGAAAACCTTCAGTCATGTGGCAATGAGTTGCATATTGGAAACAAAGCCTACAGACCAAGCCATGTTGACTTCTCACAGCCAAATAATTCCAGCCAAGAGCAAACACACTGAATTCGAGGAGGTCTTTTTGCCATACTCAGGGTTGTTTGTTTTATAGAAATTACTTTTTTTTTTTTTTTTTAATTAATCCTCATACATTATGAAATCAGAATATTTTACCCATACCACAAGAAAAAAGACAGGTGAGCCTGGTCATACATGGGACTTTTCCAGTTTGCTGCCTGTGTGTACAATTCTGTGTTAATCAACAAGCGCCCAGACCCACCAAGGTCTTTAATGCCTTTCCGCCTTTATCTAAAATACAGAAAAATCAAATAGATGAACAACATTGCTCCACACCAACCATTGCATTTAATTTTATCTTGGTGTCATGGAGTATTTAAAAGATTTTTAGAAAGTCAACAAGCCATGTCTTTGCAGAAAGATTTATTACTCTTTATAGTTGTTTAAATTTTAAAAAGTGGAATTTCTTCTACAGCTAATAAAACAATTTTGATTCAGCACAAAACAAGCATTTTGGCAACTCTGTTAATAAGAACATGTATGTAAATTCCAGTATTTATTCTTTATAAACAATGCTCTAATTTATGCTGGGTTTGTCTCTGAAACATTTAGGACATTTTCCTTGTCCCAAAAAACCTTTTCTTTTAAACTAGTAAGAGAGCAACTTTCTGGCCTAAGATTCTTCCTGCATTTATTGTTGTTTTGTCTTGGTTTCATTTTTCCAATTGTTGTTGAAAGTTGCCATAGTGCAAGCCTTTCATCAGTCTGTCAGGTTTTTGAGTTTTACAGTGTTTTTTCAACATTACAAAAGCTAAACAATTTCACTTATTCATGTTCATACATTCATAATTCTAATATTGTGAGTAAATCTATTTTTTGCAAGCCTTCAAGTATTTCCACGTTTTCTTTTTCCCAGTATTTCAAAGATCCCTTTGTTTTGCCAACAGTCTTTATTTTCTTGTAAACAGAGGTCTACAAGATACATATCTCAAAATATTGCATAGTATCTCAACTATTTGGAAAGGATACTAATTTTATCTCTCCCGAGCTGTTACACTGATATCCTGTTTCATCGGAGCAGTATGACAGTATCAAATGACAGGATAGAGACTGTATCCTCTGAAAAGTTTCTGACTAGCGTTAGTCACAGAAAAGTTGTTGTGGATGTAAAATATACAGCATTGATCTTGGAAAAAAAATCATGAAATGTTAAAAAGTTCCTATTTTGCTGTAATGATATACTTCTAATAAAGAGCAGGGAAAATGTTTGCAATTTCCTTCCTCTTTTCTGCTGCCTTCCCTCTTTTCATTGATCACAGACACTCTGCCAGCACAGACAAAGGAAAATGCCATATTTAACACTGAAATATAATTATGCCATTAAAGTTTTAGGCACTACATTGGCTACGCAATCCTGTGTGTGTTTGCTTGAAGGGTGCTGCCTGCTCAGTAGGTGATGAGTTTTCATCTAATGCTTTTAGCTCCTTCCAAATTTCCAGCACTGCGTGAACACAGCCCCTCCTGGTGCAGGAAGCCTTCCATCAGTTCTTCTGCATTAGCCTTTACAGACTCTGCTGCCTGAGCAGCACACAAAACTCCAGAATTGCTGCTTTTTGCAGATTAATAGCTGAATGCGTGCTTGCTTTCCATTTGCTCTTGGCTGCTGCCTCCCCAAGAGCCCTGACTGGCAGTGCAGGCACTGCCTCATCTGCTCAGAGCTGATGTGTTTGCTACTATCCATCAGGTCAACCTGCATGAGGCAGCGGTTTTGTTCTGAGGACATCCAGCCTTTTCCACTGCAACAGTGGAAATCATAAACAATTCTCTCAGCCTCTTCTCACTCTTATGAAGGTGTCCTCACCCCCATCTCCCCTTCCAGCAGCCAGATGTGCCGCTCAAAGGCACACATGGAAAACATCTCTTCATTCCTCCTGCTGCTGTTTCCAGCCTGTGCTTCTTTTTATTCCATCTCTCCTCAGAGGGGCAATCAAGGAGACCTTTCTGCTCAGAAATCCCTTCATTCTTCCCCAGCAGCCTTCCCTTCTGAATTTCAGCCTGATCCTTCCTGAGCTGCATAATCCCTCACTTCCACAAGCACTGACATCTGTGTCAGCCTATGCAGCCTCTAGAGTGACACCAGCAATGTAAGGAAATCACAGACAGGCTTTCTCTGTGGAAGCTTTTGTTCTTCCTCCCACTTCTGACCTTGGGCAAGGTTTAGGGAAACCCAGAAGAAGCAGGCAAGGCTCCTCTTGAAGTGTTACATAGAACAACTCATCTGCCTTAATTAAAAACACTAAGGTCAATTCATATTCTCTGGACAGACTGAAGTCACCTGGAGAAGTTTCCTTTAAGCTCTGTGCATATAAAGAAATAAGATGCTTTTTGTCAAGTTCACTATAACAACTCATTGATTCCCACAGGAAATAGCATTGCTGAGGGACAACCTTCCCCCCCCATTCCCACTGTGTGCACTACACAGGGCTGTATTGCACTTGAGGAGACCGTAGAATACTACAGATCATTTCTAGAAAAATTATATAGGAGCATTCTGAACACATGGAAATTTGGGGGGGTTAAGCAGATATAGTTAGATTTGTAGAGTTAACTCCTGATCCCATTCATGTCACTGAAAAATTCCCACTGCTTAAAATGAGAAAATGCTTCATGCATAGGATCTTTGACTTTGTCTGCAGCATACCTTGCTGCTTACTTCTCTGTTCATTTTGCCTGTGCTGCAGTGAGAACTGATGTAGGTGGCACACTGGGAACCAACAGAATAGGGAGAAGGGCTCACAGGAAAATAAACTCACTCATTCTGGATCCTCAGAGGTATTAGAAAACTGCAGAATGCAGGAATAGGTTTGCCCAAGGTGGCCTTCTTTCCTCCCCATGTTTGGATTATGATCACTTATTCTCACACAGGATGTACCTGTATGCACAGAACCAGCCACAATGTGTTTGTATTTCAAGATTGGAGTCACACCTCTGTGTATGTCATCCACACAACATGCTGATTTTCTGAGTCACAAATTAACTGTTCTATATGATAAGAGAAAAACAAGGAGTCAGCAGCTCTGATGTCTCCCCTGGATTCCCTCCTACATTCTCAGCATAGCCATTTCTTGTGACTCAGAGAAAATAAGGTTTTACATGACCTTGTGAATTTTAGTGAAAATTAGTAAGCAAGTCCATAAAAAGAAAGCAAATGAAGTTTTGTTACATAGACTAACACTGAACCCTGTTAATCAAATCAAGGTTTGAACTACAGCCATAACCAATTAATGAATTAACAATAACATGGACTGGAGTTTGCATTTGATCAAATCAACAGAGAATGAGTAAAATGGAAATAGTAAGGGCCCTGGCATTTGAAAACACCCACTGCAGAGAATAATGGAGGTCATGAACTTGGCTGCTTCATTCCTTTGAGGCACGGGCCAGCTCCTTCAGGGCTGTGACAGCTTTGAGACTACTGCTTAAACTGCATACACCCTTCTGCTGTTTAGGTTTTGAGCTAGCAGAGCTTAACACTCTTCTGATGCACATACAGTTGGCTAACATAGAGTGACACAGAAGACTTACAGCAAAATATTTTGTACTGATCTGTGCAAGTAACTTCACTTCAGCTTCAGAAAAATCTTTAATTAAGCAGAAAGAATAATGACAGTATCACAGAATCATCGAATCCTAGAATGGTTTTGGTTGGAGAGGACCTTAAAGCTCACCCAGTGCCACCACCTGCCATGGACAGGGATACCTTTCACTAGCCCAGGTTGCTCCAAGCCCAGTCCAGCCTGGCCTTGGACACTTCCAGGGATCCAGAGGCAGCCACAGCTTCTCTGCCCAACCTGTGCCAGGGCCTGCCCACCCTCCCTTCGAAGCCGTGAAAAGAACAGAAGGCAATTTGGAACGAAAGACAAGTTCATAGCTTTGCACCATTCTCAGAGTGCCAAAGGCAGACGTGCAGCTTGGGTAACCAGCTGATATCACTGCAGATAAGTGCCTTTAGGAACCTCTTCAGCCCTCAGATAATCAGGTCTGCACAGCCGAAGTGCAAGGAGAAACTAATGTCCCTCCTGACACGAGAGAGAGAGTTCTGCTTTCCCCAGGGAACAATGAACTTTGCTCTTTCTTTAAACTGCCCCCTCTTCATAGGAAATAAAAGGTGTTTATGAAGACCTGCTTCCCCAGGTTAGAAGCAGGCATGGTTTCCAAGCACAGAGAGGACTTCAGAGATACAGCATCCTGCAAGAAGCCAACACTGTGCTGGTAACGAACCTCCTTGTGTGCTGTCACTGGGTTTTGGACTTGTTCAGTGATTTTGTGAGTCCTTATTTGTTTATGCTTTCTACCTGTCAACTTCCATAGAGTATTGCCTGAATGTTCTTGCATTCATTTTACTGGCAAAAGAATTTTAACTCAATGAAAGAATCTAAGCAGTTGGGAGTTCAGTTATTTATAAGGATGTTATTGCAAACCTTCAATTAAAGAAAACATTAGAAATGTCTCAGAAAAAAACTATAATTTTAAGCAAAAATCTTCAGTAAAAACACATCTGAAATATATTTAAAAATAACATTAAGTGACACCTTTCAAGTTCACATTTTGAAAAGCAGTACGTTATTTGCCTTCTAGCACCTCCATCTTTAAATATCTGCAATTGAAATACATTTTTCCTGCGATTTTATTTTTTTCAATAAATGAGGTCCTGAAATACTTTTAATTTAAATCTACTTTTCTGCAAATTACAGGATTCCAGAAAGTGGAGCAGTAAGAGAAAACCCTAAATAGTCTAAAGCTTGTACTAAAAAAGTAAAAGTGGACAATAATGAAACTTCCAGCTGGTTTGGCTGTCTTCCATCTCCCTCACTTCCTCAGCACTGATCTTTCCAAGTTTTCAATTGTGTTTTTTTAGAATATTTTGAAACCTTGATCCTTTATATTTTCAAGTAATATTATCTAATATTAGTACAATTAATCAAATCAACATATCCTGCCAGTAAGCATCCAGAATTTCAATATAATTTCTAATTAGAATTCATTAAGTCTTCAAAAAATAAAGTTAAAAAATAAGCACAGGGTAGGGGTTTTGCTTACAAAAATATTTACTATGAGAGTGATTCAGAGCAAAGAAATCACAGGGGAGGACAACTATGCAATATTTTGTAGACGTTATGATTGGATGAGAAAAATCCCCTGATGTTACAGACTTCTAGCTGTAAATGATTATAAAAACTGTTATACAGCTATTATATAAAGAGTGTGGAAATTCTTAGTGCCAAATTCTTAGCATAGCAGGGCTACATTTCCTCCCTTGAATGCTGTACATGAAAGAACATCTTGACTAAAAACTAACCTCTACAAGATACCTTTCTACTCATTCAGTGCCACCTGAAGTTTATCTGAAAATAAACTTACTGTATCAGTCCATGCTCAGAAAATCCTGTCTTTAGAGAAGGCAGTGAGTTGATTCCCCCATAGTCTCATGAGACAATACAAGCCCGTAGATAGATACATCCATCTCCAATAGAGGCAGTGACCCTGGAATGAAGTGTTCTTTTTCTTACAACAGTAATCACCTGCTGCTTTACAGTCACTGCCTGAATGTGATGCTGCTTCCATCACTGCTGTGCATGCGTTAGTTTAAGGACTTGGGGAAAGCCAAAATACAACAGCCCTTTGCTTTGCTGAACTCCAGGCTCTGCAGCCAGTGCAGTGTCCAATCCACTTCCATTCAGACCCAGAGGCTGGGGCAGGTAACTCACCTACTGCTCCAGCATGGCCTTTGCTCCTGGAGCACAGGTACGTGTGGGCACGTTCTCATGCCCCGGCTCTTAGGTTGTCTGTGAAACCACATATGCTCAATTTATGGGATTTCTGGAAGTGTTTCCACTTCCCAGTTCTGTCCCAGTTACATCCCCCCAGTCTGCTCCAGAAAGGACTGTTGAAAACATCCATTTCTGTTGGGGCAGTGTCGTGGTTTGACCCTGGATAAACGCCTGGTGTCCAGCCAAACTTCTCCAGGGCCTTTTCGGGGGGG